>CAJNDV010000459.1:79664-104019 GCA_905221635.1 Symbiodinium sp. CCMP2456
CCCCAGCCCCAGCCCCAGCCCCAGCCCCAGCCCCAGCCCCAGCCCCAGCCCCAGCCCCAGCCCCAGCACCAGCACCAGCACCAGCACCAGCACCAGCACCAGCACCACCACCACCGCTGGTTCGTGCCATTCCGCATCGGTGCCATTGCACTTGGTGCCATGCTTTTGACACGTGTGCGTCTCGTGTAGCCCTTACTTTTTGGTTCATCCATCTTTTTTGGAGAATCTGATCGCCTGAGCACGCAAGAAGGTAGGAGGCAACCTGCATGGCCTGAGCTGAGGTGAACCAGACAGAGTACTTGTGCGCCTGCAGTTTACCTCAAGATCGACTTGTGCAAGTCATGTCGATGCTGCAGACAACTACGATGGAGGAGTATGTCTCTAGATGCAAGTACCTTCGCACTTTCATGTGCGCCAACTATGACTGCCCAACCGGCCACTACCAGCTGGACATGCCGGACACTGAGGTTCAATTATTCCTGCAATCTGTCCAGCCTCGAGTCTCGTTTCCACACTCAGACCTGACAGTTTACAAGCTAGGCTGTCAGCGGCGGACCGGGCAGTCGGGCAGCACTTGTTCGTTCTCAACGCGTGGGAGAGTGCCCTCGACAGACGCATGCAGCGGATGGACCTCTCAGCACTTCGCCCAGTTATCCTTCGGTTTCTGCCTTTTGTGCCATTTTTGCTTCTGTGTAGCACACACATCAGGAACTTGGAGACGGATCGCACTGGCGAAACATTACTCATGAGGGTGGTCCGTGGAGAATGGATTGGACAAGGCGGCATGATGTGGAGCCGTCTGAGCCTGCAGCATGTTGTAGCGTGGCTTCCTCGCTTGACAGCGCAGGTGGTCGCCGCCTCCTGAAGGCATGCTTGACTTCGACTACGTGTCTGGACGCAGACCAGACCCCAAGCAAGCTCCAATCGACCTTCCCAACTTCGCTCGCATGCTGAAGCAGCCTGGCTTTTAGAGGGTGTTCTGCAACAGCGCTTCATGTGCGGGGATGGGGAATCTGAAAAATACAGCCTCGAGAAGCTATGCTTGAGGCGTGCTCCCTGAAACAGCCTCGCCAGATGAATTTAAGTTTATCGCATGCCTTTCAGGTTGTTGGCGAGCTTCGATGAGGTGCGACATTGCGCTCCTTCTGTGGTTCCCTCAACCCTAAACCCTAAACTGCCCTAGTTGTGAGTGCTGAAACTGCCCTAAACCCTGGTTCAGGCTTTAGGGTTTTGGCGCTCAAAACGAGAGTGTGAGCGTCAAAACCCTAAACCCAAAACCTTGGTTGAGGGTTGAGCCTCTCCCAATGCGAGCCGGCCTCAGTGCGCAAGTCCGACACTGGCTGGACTTAGATTTGTGAAGGAGTCTACAGTATTTTGGACAAGCCTAAACCCTACAGTCAACTACTTTAATTATTCGATACAACATATCATAACATCACAAACTCGAACATAATGCAATATCATAGCACATGTTCTGAACCCCGATGACAAGATGGCGAGGCGCCTCTGGCAAAGTTCCTGGCCTTGAGACGATGTGGACACCGACTCTTCCTGACCAGCTCCCAGCTGCGTGAGCTTCTGTGCAGCCCTGCTGAATATGTGGGAGTTTCCGAAAATAGGGACCCTAATATAGTACCCTAAATAGTAGAATCCTTATTGTAAGGACCCCCAAATAGGATACCCTAATTTTCGGAAACTCCCATTTTGTCTGGATGTTTACATCGAAGCCTGCAAATGCACTGGGTGGTATACAGGCTTGTGCAAGACAGTTGACGCCAAGCTGCAGCTTACGATCTTGCTTTACTTCCAGGCACCTTTGAAGTGCAAGCATGTCGGGCCATGACCAGGTTTTGATTCATGACGGCCAGGTGGTGGATATTTGGAACGCGAAAGTTTTTCGCGTGCTCTTCGAGCCAGCGGCAAGCAGGCAGCTGCAGCAGTGCTTGGGACATGTGGCCTCTCGAGCTGCAGTCGATATGGAGTCGTCGAAGCTCCGTAACACGCCCTTGCGCTGTGTTTTATTTCAAGATCAGGTGACGTTCCTTTTCCTTCAGCCAGAAGGCTTCGTGGACCTCTGCTTGGATCAGCGAGAGCAGCGCCTGCTGGCTCACTGCCTCGCCCTTCTCCGAAGTCCCTCGGTATCACTTGGTATAGACAAGTTCCTACTCAAAGGGGGGGGGGTTCGCTGTCCTTTGAAGACCCATGTGGTGTGGTGAGGCAAGGAGAAGTCCACCATGAAGGACGCGGTGCTTTGCGACAAGACCGGCAGGACCGCACGTCCGTAGAGCTGCAGTGAAGCAGACGCCGGGTCAGTGCCGCCTTGCCTGGCAATTCGCGACTGCGAGGCTCATCACTTTGTCAAAGGGGCTGCCGAAATCCTGGGAGAACCCGGAGAAGGTGCCGAGTCGGGGCACAATCAGCGCGACGTGTCCCCGGCTCCTTGAAGACCCGTGTGAATGCAAAGTGTCACTGCTTCTGCCAAGTCTTCGCAAGAAGGTACCGCTGCATCCCCGAAGAGCGGAATGTCTCGTTCAGGAGGCAGCTGCAAACGCCGCTCGACCCTGAAAGCAGAAGGGAAGAGTTCCGCGTCAGTTCGGAAGTGTGGCTTCGATTGACCGAGTGCCCATCGAAAGGCAATTTGGTGGCTGGAAGCTTGCGACCATCTCCAAGCAGTCTGTGTCACTGTTCTGAACATGCTTGGCATCTTTCTTCTTACTCGTCTTGATTCGCTCCAAATCTGTCTCATCCCGCAAGAACCATCAGCTACTATCAGAAATGACAAGAGTCACGGTCTCAATGGGTCTTCCTGGGTTGTTATGCTTGTTGTCACCCAAATTAAAGCACCGATGCAAGTCGCACGTATCGCTATGCTATTGCCATTGCCGGTCGGAGCATGGAATTGACCTGTGTTGTCTTGTTCGTCGCGACGTATGCATGGCGTGGCATCACGTGTGTACGTAACCCAGCCGAGATACGCTTTGGATATCGTTGCGACAACTGACTTGCATGATTTTGGATACTTGTTGCCTGACCTTTTTCATCCAGTTTGAGCTTCACGGCAGGATGTGGTGCGCCAGCAAGGCAGAGGTGCCTGAAGATGTCCTCAGCTTGCTACACCATGCCCTACGGGATCCGTCCAGAAGCAGTTCGAACACCTACAGCACCGATGCAGGCTTTGATCTGTTGGCAAGCCAGGTCAACAAAACAGCACTCACACGACAGCACCTTCTCCAAGCTCTTTTCTCTTGGGGTTTCCTCCCAAGCATAGATGACGAGCTGGTCTTGCATCGTGCAGATGCGATTTTTGACTTCTTTGTTCCTGGCCGACAGAAGTTCCTGTCCCGACGAGAATGGAGTATTCTTGAAGAGCTGTGGCGCGAGACCCAACAGCAACTCCACGATCTGGCGCGCTTCGCAGCACGCAAGTTTAATTCCAAGCTGACCGACTCGCGGCTGCAGAAAGGAGGCTAATGTAGCGGCCTTTATAATTACCTACACTATTTTGGGGGGTTCCTCATTAAAGTATAGTATAATATACCCCACAACCCATTCCGACTAGTAAGGCCCCTATATTACAGGCTTTCCAAGGGCCTCAAATTCGGGGCTGGATGAGCGGTGTCCAATCACAGGAGAAGCTTTGGTCTGCTGTTGCCAGCGGAGAAGGAAGCCTCAGTCTGGCAGAATGGTCGCGGGCCATCAAGGACGGCTAAGCGGCCCTATCCCCCGGAAAGCAGGTCCTGGAGATTAGTTTAGGGTTTAGGGTCTATCTATACATATATAAATATATATATAATCATACATACATATCATGTAATACAGAGATAGATAGACATATATATATATATATGAAATATACGTATCTCCTGGAAAGGAGAAGCTCAGTTTCCACGGTCCGGTCGACCAGGTCTTTGCCTTCATGGACAAGGCGGGGCCATGGGACATTCAGGGGCCGCCCTCGAACGGAGTCGAACATGGGCCTTCATGCCTTTCTAATTACCTACACTATTTTGGGGCTTCCTTATTATAGTTATCAGTTATAGTATATTATACCCCAAAAGGGCTTTTTTTCCCAGCCACTGCTCGCATCGGCGCGTCGGGTCTCGCCCGCCATGTTGTGGCCAGACAGCCCTCCGGACCTGTCTTGCATGCGTCGGATTCCACAGCACGCGTGTTGCCGACTTTTCTGGTTGCTTTAAGAATGGGAGTTTCAGAAAATTAGGGGTACCTTATTTTTGGGTCCTTATATTAAGGATCCTATTATTTAGGGTGCTATATTAGGGTCCCCTATTTTCGGAAACCCCCGAATGGAAGCTGCCTAAAAGCAGCTCTCAGGTCCCGATTCGATGTGCCACGATCCGCAAAGCAAGACAAGTCGGCTCAGCATGCGCTCACAATAATTATTCTACTTGTAATGCTAATCTAGTTATCAGTGTTGCTAAAAACGGTTTTTGGAAAAATACTTTTTATGGATCTGGTTCAGGCTGGCATTGGCACAGTGTCCATGGCACAGCTGGATGCCGTGATGCCAGCACTTGGGGACTACTTGGCCGATTGTGAGGGGCAACGTGCCCTGACTGCCCATCAGCTTCGGAGTAGAGAAGATATGCTCAGCGTTTTGCATTTGCGCACCGAGCCTGCAGCTTGGGCAGCATAGCTCGGTAGATGCCCTGTGTTCCAATTGGCCTCGCGTACACAAGGCTGTAATTTTCTAGGCTGGCATCATCATTCAGACCATCACAGCTACTGTTGGCTGAGGTGTGTCGCAAGCATTTCTCAAGAGAGCGGGATCATGTCAGTCGCCACCACCACGATAGCGAGGCTTGCCATGCACATGGATTTGGGCCAAAGTTCCGAATCAAAGTGGGTCACAAGCCGTGTGAAGTCAGCCCCTGTAAGACGACAGATGCTGCCCTGGTACATGGCATCCAGCATGCAAGCTCCGACAGACATAGTTTCGGATTGGGTGTGAACGACAGAAGTAATCGTGCAGTTGAAGCTTAGATGAGCTGTAGTGGGCGTCGAGTTCGGTGTTGAGCTCTGAATTGAATCGTCTCTCATACCTGGCGAGGTGGAGCCGGTACTGTGAGACATTGACCAATGCCTTCCAGTGAAGGGGACTTTACTAGGGTATGGTGTACAGTGTAGTGAACTGTTGTATAGTATAGCAGAGTATAGTCTAGTATAGTATAGCGTACCATGAGGCACCCAATGGAGAGATGTGGACAACTGCCCTTCCCCAGTCTTGGACTGCTCGCGGACATCGAAGCCATCAGCTCGGGCTAGACAACAACGCATTTTACATAGGACTCTGGCGGCTGCGAATGCAGCCCTGCCGAAGCTGATAATGCACCCGTGCAGATCTGCACAATAGCGATGAACCGCACCTGTTGAACACCGTGCTATTGCAACATGCTATGAGCACTGGTGTCGGGCCATGTGCCTGCAAAGTCAATCTCAGGAGGCATTTGCAACAATCAAGACCAAAATACATAGCTGCTTTGCAAGCACTGGCAGGATTGGCATGGGCACTCGTCCACATGTTTGCTTGTTTTGCACCTGCACCGTGGCATGCGGCATCCGCCATGTTCTCAAAGTCTGCTGCGCCCTTTAGTCCTCTTCGCAGCACGCCTGGTCACAGACAAGGCTCACGCAACCATAGGGGTCGGACAAATTATACAGTATTTCCTTCTAGCTGATTGCAGGTCCTAGCATAAGTATGGTAATTTATAGTATAATATACCCCAAAGCTCTATCCTCACTATTAACCATTATCAGGGCCCTGTACTACCTTGTTCCGTGTCCGAAACAAGGAATCTCCAAACGTCCACGCCCCGAGGCCTCGAGGAAATCAGCATGGCCGGCCACATAACTCCTTTAGATGCAAGGCATTTCAATCTATGCGGTGTCAAGCAGTGGCCCTATATGTTCTGAAGCGCCGAGGCCAGGCAAAGACGCCAGATTTTGCTGCCCACCATTCTAGCATGGACCTCGGGCGCACACACCTTGCAGATGCTGTCACCTGCCAACTTTGAGCAGGTGCTGGCTCTCACCTACTTCTCGCCAGCTTTTGTTCCAGCGCCCCAAGGCACCATACTTGCATCATCTACATTGAAAGCTGATGCATGCTGCGTCCATGCGGTGCTTCAGGAAAGAAGGCGCCGGAACAGGCCCTACGACTTGGAGGGATTAGTCGAAGCTTTTCGTTTGGACTCGGCGTGCACTCGCGGCAGGTGTCGCACCTTTCTGGCGCTGCGGGTGCAGGTGCACTGTTTGCCCGAGTCCTTGAAGCTATGATGGCAAGCAGTCACGCCATGCCGCTTTCTTTGCTCTCTGAGGCCTTGACGGCACCAGCCAATGCCGTGGATGATCCACTGGCCCACGGGGCTCCTGGAGCCACCGCCTTGGAAAAGCCATGGGGGCCTGTGGGTGCCTTTGACATGGCGAGAAGCATATGGAGGTTTCCGAAAATAGGGGACCCTAATATAGTACCCCCAAATATAGTAGGATCCTTATTACTGTAACCCTAATATAGTACCCCCAAATATAGTAGGATCCTTATTACTGTATAAGAATCCCAAAACAAGGGACCCCAATTTTATCGGAAACTCCCAAAGGGTTTCTATGTCAGACTCTGGTCATCCTGTTCAGGCTTGGAGCTTCTTGCGGTTTGGGTCGCGTCGAAAGCCAGGGTTCCACTTCTCCTTACGGTAGCTGCGGGGGTTGGCTCTGAATGAACTGGTGCTAGCATCCGCCTTTTAGACCTTCCATATAAAGGCACTGCAGTTTTTTTTGTAACTTCGGATGTGCACCCCGTGAGGTGATGGACGCTGGAGATTTGCAGGGCTGGGCTGAGAGAGCAGCTTTCGGCGGCCTGCTGGCTGCCGCCTAAGCTGGGGCTAAGAGCACCTTAGGTGGCCATGCCATGCCATGCCATGCCATGCCATGCCATCCCAGAGAGAGCTCCTTGTGCCAGGTGAGCACGTTTTTGGCTTGGTGGCGGGGCACGCTGGGCAGCGGACAGGCAGCGTCGAAAATTGCACAGAGCACTTGTGAAGCCTTCCTGGAAGCCCGCTTGAATAGTCAAAGCCGAGTGAAATGCTGCGGTCGTTGCAGGCTTCTACGGAGGGCAAGCCTCCTTCGTTTTATGATCGGGCCTCGGTCTTCGGCTCTTCAGTCCGGAGCTTTTGCTTTGCAGACCTCTGCAGGCCATGTCATTCGCGAACCTTGCCCTGGTAGCTGGAGACTGAGAGCTTCAGCTGGAGGGACTCCAAGCTACTTCATCGCATGGCAGAGACCAGTAAAACCATTGAGTGGTCTTTGTGACTAGGTGCTGCTGTCCAACCGTTGGCTGGAGAGCGGCCACGGCCCAAAAGCTTCACTAAGGCCTGAGCACATGTTTTTCTTGTGGAATGTACACTCCTCAGGCCACTTCCCCCTGTCGAACATGTATGAGTCGCTCAGCTTTTTGGCGCCACCTCCTCAGGGAACCTTCCAAGTAAATAACATGGGTAAAGCGTTTTCCATGATGTCAGCTTCGGACTACTTCAGCCGGTGCAGCAAGGTGGGGTGTTACTGCAGTGACACTGTATTTTACCGTCAGCGGCCAAGTCTTTGCACGGTGTGCGTTGCAACGAGAGCTTGGCTTCACTGGCTCGAAGCGGTATCACTGGACCACCAGTCGAGCTACTGAGGCTAGCCAGGCAAGTGAGGCTGAGGAGCTGAAAGCTTTCGACATGCAAACCAACTCCAAGTCATCGGAGGCCACACCCAAGATGCTTGGCTGTTTTGTGCCTGGTTCGATGCATGTCTGCAGGCGAAACAGAACACCACCGACATTGCCGTGGCTTGGCTGAGTTCCCTGAAGCGTGCGAAGCTTGAGTGCTTCGAAGGAGACCTCTCCCCAGTGCCCAGCAGGGGGACTCAAGAAAAGGTAAATGAAGGAGGGCCTTCAGTGGGAGGAGTCATAGCAAGCAACGGAGCTTCGTAGTGTCATCAAGAAGGCAGCCTGCAGAGAGCATGAGCTGTCGGGAAAATCAACAGGGAACTGGGCAGACTTGAGGTTCCAGTTAACCATGCAACGACAGTGTCGTTCGATGCATGTGTGCTGGTTTCACTTTGCAGACCTCGAACCGTATGCCTCGCCTGGATTGTCCGAGCGTGAGAGCCGAAACCCTCTCGAGGCTGTTTGGGCATCACCTGTGGCTCTGGGCATCGTCGCCTTTGCCCAGTTTTCTTTGCCGAAGGCAAGGTTGCAGCGCTTCCGTTTCAGCCTGTTTTCCAAGGTAAGACCACATACATTATATGTGTGTATATATATATAACTATATATATATATGTACACATATGTATGTATGTATATATATATATACACATTACATATTATATAGCTACAATGCCAATTGGCGGCAGGCATTGCAGAAAGCCTCCGCGCTGGTACCTGCCCTGCAGCCCCACACTGAGTCCGACACGTGGAATCGCCGGCGATTTCATGTTCGAGCGCTTGCGATTCAGATGTTTGCGCTTGCTGTCGATTGGCACCCGGAGCAGCAGGTCGAACTGGCTCGTGATGCATGTTTCAGCCAGCAACCCGAGTGTCCTGTTCCTCTTGTCCTGCACTTCGAAGACATTGAATATGGCTCTCCACTCTAGCAGTTGGGTACTTCAATATGTCTCTGTGCGAGGTTGTGATGTGCTCCTATGCCACGCTGATGTTTGGGTCGGTGCTTTGCCAGGGCCCTGTGCTTGTCATCTCGTCAAAAGTGGAAAGTAACTCCTTGCACAGCTGCTCTTGCTACTTGCTAAACTCTGTGGCAAATTCAGCGGCTTCGCTCTCTTATTGCACAGATTGAATCCAATCGCCTGCACTTTAGGCATGGCCGTGTTGGCATTGAGCCAACCCAAAGACAGCCCGATCACGGCTCTCCGCGAGGCGCCTGAATGGCAAGAAGGGGGCAAAAGAACGGCGGCCGTCCATGGGTCCTCATGTAAATGCAGGCTTCTTGAAATTCGTGGCCCTTTACTAGGGTTAGGGTCTGTATAAAGGGGTCTTATTTTCCACTCCAACGAGCTTACTCATACGGGCCCTAGCAGATCAAGTCTGCGTCGCACCACACTTCCTTCGATGGAAGGCTGCGCAGCCGGCGCTGCAGGGCATCGCCAACGGCTTGCAGTGCGCCAGCTAGTATGATGTGTTGGTGGCTGCGGATGCCTTCATTTCGTAGCTGGAGTAACGACGCTGACAGGCCACAGCCAGCTGTTGCCACTGCTGGACAGGTTGGGAGTTGCTCTCTTATATATTAGTTCTATATTATATATTTTATATTATACATTAGTATTATACTGTATTATATTATACTAGTGACTGTAGTGGGCTGCAAAAGGCTTGAGCGACTCAAACGAGAGGCGACCTGCTCCTAAGAGGCCCAGCACGCTCGGTTTTTAAAGATGCTTTTTGGCTCCACCGCGAGAGACCACATCCTGGCAAATCGTCGTTTGTCGTGCTATCGGATTATCGGCTTATGATTCTGGAGCCTCGCGTTCAACCGTGCCCCTTCTTGCCGCCGTGCATTGAAGCTCTGACTTGCCAGTCCCCGGCGGTTGCCATGACTGGCACAACCGGCCTTGATGCTGGCAACACAGCCAGCCAGGTTGAACGCCAGGACAGGACGCAGGCTCGATTGAAGTTATTAAAACGTCGTTGAACGCTTCCAACTTGTGACAGGTAGCAGTTGCAAGCACCAGTGCCGCTGCGGGTGCCGGCAGCGCAGTTGCCTCGTTAGCTGCTCCCAGCGGCAGCCGGTGCATGGCGCAGGGATGCGCAGGGGGCGTACGTTGGCAGAGTAACTCAGGTCACAGTTGAGTTCACGTCCTCTTCGGGCACGGCCGTCCTTTCGGAGGAGCCGTCGGCCGCAGAGACCGTGATTGTGCGAGGGGCGAGAGGCTGCACGAGTCTCGCGAAAGGACGACCAACTCGCCATTACCTTGGATGATCTGGCTTACCGATCGCTTTTGCTGGGCTTCGGCTTCCTGCTGCAGTCTGAGATTTCAGCCACCAACAACAAGGTACCAAAGTTTGTTGCATTGATGCTCCCTTCCGAGGACGGTCGGAATTGTTTCCGGTGCCGTTTGGGCGAACGAAGCTTGGGGCAACTACTGGAGCTGGGATCCGAAGGAGCGAGATGCCGCAGACGACGATAGACAACGACGATAGACAATGTCAACTGTTAAACCAGTCTATTCACTCAGTCTGCGTTAGACATCATGTTGGAATGTTGGATCCGACAGTTTAAGAAAGGACTACGGTGCCTGCATCGGCTTCATTCCTTTCGTCTTCGGTGACATGTTGACGGGAAGAGGTTGCTGCGTACAGGTCCATGCATTTTTTGACAATGTCCTGCAGTCAAACGAGGTCTCAGAAAATGAGGGGTCCCTTCTTCAGGGGTCCTCATAACAACTGTCCTACTATCACCTATCACCCTAAACCCGAAACCCTAAACCCCTAAACAAACAAAAAACCTACACCCCTAAACCCCTAAGCTTGCAAGTTTTTCTAGGATCCTGGAGTCCCTTGGCCCTTGATCCCTTAAAGACCTCATAGGAGACCTGGGCTCTCATCACCTGGTTGGTTTATGCCGGCTACCTTCACACCAGGCCAGGGGTGGGGAGGGGGGGCCTTGTCTGGGCTTCAGGGCACCGGGGGGCATTCTATCCCAATTTCCCGGGGAGCGCCGAACGTGTGCGGCGGCTTTGTTGCAAGACATGCTCATCTCAACCGAAACGACATTGCAGAGTTGCGACAAGCGGCAGGGCAAGCGCGCTTAATCGTTACGCTCATTCCCCAAAGGTAAAGTAGAGGGAATCCCCGCCCTAATGACTAATACATGCTCCTCAGAAACTGAGAAGAGTGCAGGGTTGGTCAACTGTCGACGGTACATGCACAGAATGTTCAACAGTCAAGAACAAGTGCTTGCCATCGGATATGATTGTATTTTGAGCGTGCTCGCTTTGGGGTGCATGGGGATTGCTACGAATCTCATCGCAAAGCAAACGGGCAGGTTGCAGCTTGGTTGGGACACTCGCGAAAGTGCCAAGATCGGTGCCTTCGGTTTCCTTGCAGGGGGCTTAAACTTAAGCAGATTACTTCTGAACAGCCAAGGCCACAAAAGCATGCTGTGCTTCAACGGAAGAATGCAAGCTAAGGTAGTCTGGGTGTGCTACATTGGCGTGAGTGCCTGAGTCATGCTCGAGACATGCGGCATTGCGGTTGCAAATTCTGGGCTATGCTTGTGATGATGCTGGTGTGTCACATCTAACTATGACAGAACATGTGAATCAGCTCAACTCTCTTGAGTCGAAGTGCGAAGGTCAACTTGATGGGCATTGGCTTGCACTCGTACGGCTTCTTCCTCAAGTGAGGACGTTCGTTTGGCATGTCACCGAACCTAGGGTGCCGGATTTTGTCGTGCTTTCCAGTGAGCCTGCGCGACCATGTAAGACGGAGCGTCAAAAGATGACTGCAAAATCGAGAAAGCCAGGCATGAGACATGCAAAGTCACACCCGCCCGCCTCTGTCCACGTTCACCGGGCACGGGCGGTCTCCAAGAAGTGAAGGCTTTCCAGAAGTTGAGGCATGACATAGCTGTGACAGTGAGAGGAGGTTTGATACCACGACCACCACTAGTGACTACACTAGTGTCACGAGTGTCGAGACTACCACTCGTAATGATTCTTCTTGCTTTCGTCGACGGTCTTTGGCGCTAGAAACACAGCGTAGTGTCTGCCGAGCTCGCGCACGGTTAAACTGTTTGGGGCCTCGGCTGGTCCTCCTGTCGGTAGAAGTGAACTTGGTCGCTTTGTTCTCATGTTGCGGCTGGAATCTCTAGGATTGGCTTGTCGGAGATAGCTTCCTCGTGTGAATTCGTCAAATTGAGAATCCCGCGGCACGAATGTCCACAGCAGCCCCTGTGATATTTAGAACGGCCGAGGCCTTATCACCAGCTGAATAGGTCTGCGGAAGAGTCCCTAATCAAGCAAAAGGCTTCTGTGGGCGAAGAGACACAGTGTGAGCTCTGGTTATAAGGAAGTTTTCGCCTTCATCTCCATTGAACTCGGATTCCGGCCGGGCCCCACAAAAATTCCGGCTCACTAACGGCGGGGCGAGCAGTCAATAAGAAGTGCGGCATTGAAGGTCTCCCACACCTGGGCTCTTCCTCCGAAACGAAGGGTGGCTGAACATGGAAGTGATGGACTTCCTTGCTTTCTCTTGGGGGCTGGGGTGGCCTCTGTGGTCCCAAACCTGCGAAGCCCAAGCTCCTGACGAGACACACCCTTCCGACAGCCACACTTGAGAGTTCAGTGCCTGCTGACTTTGTTAACGACAATGATACTTGGAAACTCCTGAATGTCGCTCTCTTATCCCATGATTTCTTGGGGTATTGTACCGCCTCGACTTCTTAGTCCTTGCTTTGGTCGAGGCTACTGCTGCGCCTGACATGCCCTACTGCCGTTCGTGCTGCCGAATGGAGATAACTCAATTGATGGCATGTTGTCATCTCCTTGGTGCAGGAGCTGACCCGGATCCATTTGTTGGCCGGTATGCAAAGTCCAAGGGCGGCCCACCTGTGCCACGAAGTGATTTGTGAGATGTGTCAACAGTGCCAGGCTGTCCATTCGGGCACACTGAGATTTTTACGCATCCCAACGTCCGTAGCGTGTGGGCTGGACGTTGCGTGGCTCACGCATGCTCCTCAAAGAGACACCCGCGCAGGGTGTTGGCCAAGGGACGACGAATTGTTGGTTGAAGTAAGGTGTGGTCAAGACCGTGTAATGGTGGTCGAGTGAAGTCTTGCTTGAACCTGACCTTCTCGGATGATGTCAGGCTGTGACACTCTGTAATGTTGTTGTCCATTCACGCACCTTCAGAAGATACTCGCATTGTGACATAGGGAATAGAACGGCACGATTGATCACAAGATCTCGTTGTTTTTGATTCGTACTCAGGCAGGAAATCTGAACAGACTGCGAGTTTCGGCTGTGGCTGGCTTGGATGGTGCTCCTTTAGATCGAACTGCGTGGCCTCTCCTTTGCCCGTGAAAGTCTTTCACTTCTCTGCTGCTGTACATGAACCATTCGTCATGTTTAGATAGGTGACAGATTGCAACGCGAGGGCACGAGTGGAATACCGCTCCATTTAATTGCCGGAAGAAGAAGCTCGCGGCGAACGAATATTGATCGCCACGGGCTGTTTTTCACAAGACCCGTTAATTCTGTCTCTCTTTGGCCAAGGGGCAAAATCTTTCGCCGCGCGACAACAAAAGAAGACCGCCCCACGCGGGGGAGTGAATGGAGTACCAACCATTAAGGGATAAGTGTTTGAGAAAAAAGATCTTCTATAAAATTCAATTTCTAATCATATCATTTAATTCATATAAATAATGATTTTCTTGATACTCTTTCAAAATATATATATGTTATTTCTATCCAACAATATAGTACAAAGTTCTATTTCTTGTAATTCAGCATGCATGATAATTAATATGCTGAATCAGAATAGTGGGATCTGGAGCGCCCCTGCCAGGGCATTGACGTGTGCCGCTGCAGGAAGAACGGTTTGGAAATCGGCGGGAATTGGGTCTGTTCTTAATCTTTCCGCCTCTCTTATTTTTCGAAGGTGGGGGGGTTCGTGGTTTAGAGTTTTTCTCAATAAAAATAAAAAATAGATATCGTTTGATATTATTGTATAATCTTTAGTAATTTAATCTTGGTCAAATATATATTATTATAAATAGAATTTGGGATTATAGAAATAATATTAGATATATATTTAATATAAGAGATATTAAAAATCTAATCTAAAATTCTAAATATGAAATATTCAGATTATTAAAAATAGAAAAATCTAGTATTTTATTGCTTTTTTTTCAAATAGGTTATCTCAAAATATTAAGTCGAATTTTTTTGATGCCATAATACGAAAACAAATTTGGAAGTTCCCATATTTATAAAACCATTTATATATTATATTTCGTACTATATCTCGTTGATTAAGTTATTTCTATTATATTGAAGGAATTCTACATTATTTTGAATTTTCTAAGTGATTTGTTGACGTGGTAAATGGTGGTGTTGGGCCGTGCGCTTTTCGAAAGCGCTCCTAACAATGAATATAAGCGGTTCCACGAAAAAATGTCGTCGGAAATGATCCCGGAATTGGTATGTCTCATCCAATCTTGATCAGGGAGATTTTTTTTTTTACTAATTTGATAATAGAACTAAAGAAGAATCGAAATTGAAAGATAGCTTTATATAAATATCTTTATCTTAGAATAATAATATTTTTTCTTATTCTTTCTTATTAGTAGAAGCTATAAATCTTTATGATAATATATTTTTAGTATTAGAAAGATTTTATTACGGATTTTGATTGGATTGAAATGGATTATTAAAGATTTTAATATTAGAAAGCTTCATTATGGGACTTGATTGAATCATATTTGATTGTAATTTTATTCTAGTTTTGGAAATATTTTATTTAGGGTCTTGGTTGGATGAGATTCGATTATAATTTAAATTTAATTTTAGAATTTTTTTATTATGGATCTTGATTATTTTATATTTGATTTTATTCAAGTTTAGTATTGGAAAGGCTTCGTTATATATATTTTTGATATTAGAAATTCTTCGTTATATTTATTTATAATTTAGTAATGTGTCTAGCATGGTCGGATAATAATTAAATAAAAAATAAAGGGGGATTCGGCCTCTCGCCCTCTCCTATCTCATATATTCTTTTTAATATATCTTCTTTTTCTTATTTCTATGATCTTATAAGATTTAGATTTTCTATATTTCTGGCCGTACGGGACCCCAAACCTTCAATTTTAATATTAGAAAAGGCTTCGTTATAAGTCTTGCCTAGATTGTATAGAATAATTGTATTAATAGAAATATCTTATTATCAGTCTAGATTAGATTATATTAGATCAAAGTATAATTTAAAACTAGAAATAATTTATTTAATTTTTTGGCTAGCTTATACTATTATAGATTTTTAATATTCCAAATTCCCTCATTATAGATCCTAGATAAATTATATTTATACTTCAATTTTAATTTGAGAAATATATTATTTGGGTCTTAGCCATATTATGTCGGATAATATAAAGTTATTCATTATAAATCCTACTTAGATTATATTTAATTATAATTTAATTTTAGTATTAGAAAAGCCTCGTTTAAAATCCTAATTAAATTATATATATTTATAAATCAATTTTAGTATTAGAAATGCCTCATTTGAATTCTAATCAGATTATATTTATTTGAATTAATACGAATCTGAGTTCGATTATATTTATTTAGGTTCGATTTATTAATATTAAGAAAATATAGATATTTAGAAATATACATTTTTTCTGGATTCAGAATAAATATAAATAATTATAATTTGAATCAGAAATATTAATTTCTATTGTTTATTCAAAGATTTCTTATAGAAATTCAAATTTTTTCAAAGTGTTATAAATATTGATTTAGTTTGGTTCAATATTAAGATTATCAATTAATAGGAATAAATTTGTAATGGGAATATATCGTGGGAAAATTGAAATCATAGGGATTGATTCTGATATTATGAAAAATTAGGGGTATATTATTATATTCTCATGATAATTCATGATCGATAGTCAGAGCTAGTCTTGGGTATAAATTCTGTGTGATAACGGGTACGGACCGCAATAGCCGGTACGAGAATTCTTTCAAGCATGATTCATAGATTGTTGCTCTTGGGGGTGCTTTGGGGAGAAAATGGAAGTAGTTAAAGCTGACAAGTGCAGCGTACCTTTATCTCAGGTTGGTCTTCGCGTCTCGAAACGTGCTGCGTAAGTGCAGGCCTGCGACGATGAAGAACGTTAAGCAACCTCAGTCAATCGATGATGCTGCTGTGCACTGATGTGCAGACATATCGTGCCAAGACACCCAAGCCAGCAACTGCAAACTTTGGTTCCTGCTGGACTGCTTGCGACTGACCGCAAGATTTCATTGCGAGACACTTAGGGGGGGCCTGCTGAAATTTGAAAATCCAGCCGCCCAGCGTTTGAAGAAGTGCAGGGAGGCGTGATGAGACCTCTGCCAGCAGGACACTCTGGATTTACGTCGTCCTGATGGAAAGTGATGCTAAACTCAAGCGAGGCGCAGAAAGAGGTGGGACAACCACTTCCATCTCCACCTCCACCTGAATGGTCTGTTGACTGTGGCAAGCAGGAGGAATCTCACCTGCTGACCATCTGCGAGGCCTCCACATCCTTTCCATCTGCTGACAGACGAACAGGATAAACCTCGAAAGGCTACGCACGGCTCTTGCGTTGTCTAGGGAGTCGGAGCACATGCTCGCCTTCTGGCTCATGGGATCACCCTCGACATTTGCCCCGGTGCGGAGGTTGAAACACCTGGCTGACACACTGACCCTCACGCACACACACACACACACACACACACCTCCGCGACGTCAACACCACCAAAGACAGTGCAGTTGATAATGCTTCGTATACGTGGCCTACAGTCCCTGCCGAGATCTGCCTTCTGTCCAAGAACTCGAACTTCAAAACCCTGTACGCTAGCTCGAACAGGTAAACGAAACTACTGACCGAGTCACGCGCATATCCTGCCGTGAGTTACGTCTGTCTTCCTATGCATGCATGGCAGGTCTTGGCTGCACAGAACATGGCAGAAAGCAACTCCTCGTCTGAGCAACAGTGCCGGCGGCGCATATAGTGTCTAGGACAAATGACCATGCCATCTGTAGCTTTGGAGTCGCTGGCACCTGCCGGCGAAGGACTTTCAAGCCGTCAATTGCAAGTGACAAGTTGCCGGTCTGCCTAGGCCAGTGGTGCCGATGTCTTCAATTTCACCTTCGCATAACGAACCACCCATGTGGGCACAGCGGTTGTCCTTGGATATGAGGCAACTTGTGGTGAGTAACAACGAAATCCGATACACAGTGGGCTTGCAGCCTTCCCAGCAACACACACTGACGCATGCAAGGCACCAAAGCGAAGAGCTCACCTCTGTGTCGGAAGACGGCCACCTGCTCATTCCTTGCAGCTTGCTGCTTCTGGTACCACCACAAACAAAGGCGAACTACGTTCAAGGATCAACTCAGGACAACTCCTTCCTTCAAGTTGCACATACACGGTGCAAGAGCAAAGGCCAAAACGTGGCGATCATCCTGCTAGAGATAATATAAGATCCACAGGACCGTAAAAAAAGCCAAGCAAATTCGGCATGCAGCTGGGCATCTCTTGCTCCAGCTCGATCATCTTCGATTCACCTTCCACCAAGTCTTCTGATGCACATACGCGGATCCACCTCTTTTCCTTAACGTCACGACAATGCACAGAATGAAACGAGCAGTGAGTACAGACAAGATCAGCACGAGCTGCCCTGCTTTCAGGTTCTGTATGCCTTTTGCCAGAAAGCATCTGTCTTCACACTCCTTTCAGCTGCATTGTGCGCTTCCTGCCTAGACAGCGGTACATTCACATGTGGCAAACAATGACTTCTGCAATACGGGACCAGAAACTGTCTGAAAGAGACACGCACAGATCCCGGCTTCATGTGGTACTGGAACTTTTTGGGCATGAGCTTCTTGTAGTCCTGAGCTGTGCTAGGCTGGAATCGGTCTGGGGTCGCAGATCTGCTCTGTCCGGCCAGGTTGCAGGATCATGCGTGTAGCTGAGGCAAACATTGTCTGCCTCACCATATGTGAGCCCTTTGCGATTCCTTTCCCGGTACGCCTCACAAGTGCACCCAAGCAAGGCAGCTCCGTGTGACTGCGCGAATCGTGCACTCTGCAGTCCCGAGCAAGCCGGCGCCCTCAGACGTTTCAGCTAGGGATGCACCATGATGCGCCTCTGTTCGCCGAAAGCTCCGACTCTTCGTCCACATGATCAGAGAGGCTCTCTCGCCCTGTTCACACACCGTTGAGCCGTTGAGCCCGCAACAAGACACCTTCCCACAGGAACATGTGACAGAGCGCACTTTGCTTGCTGTTGACCGTCCTTCTCGATGTCCATGGCACCATGACGTCGCTTCCCAGAATGCACAACGCAACGTCCGCGAACGTGCTTGTACCTGCACAGAAGGTTTTGAAAAGCACAAAGATCGAACCAGAGGCGAGTCCTTGCCCTTATGGGCTGCGGCCCGACATGACCTCTTCCACGTCGTTCAAATTTAAATTGCATAAGGCTTGACCGATGGTTAACCTTTGCATGTAGTAACACCTGCATCATGTCGGTAGTTTTCTTCTTAGCATGGATGTAATTATCCAGGCATCGCCGAAGAGTGCAAGTCACGGGAGAGGCAGGACAATCATGACTTCTTGTAACCAGTGTTCAGCAGACCCAGTCCAACCAATCCACTATCTGACTATCACCAGCGAGATGAGAATGCTGTGGGGGCCTAAGACATTCAGGTTCAAGGCCGAATAAGTTCAACCAAGCCGCCTGTGATGCAGCTTGCGATGGCTCGCTGAGTCAAACATTCCGCAGAAAGTCAGATCATTACCCTCGAAGTTTTCATGTGATGTGACGCCGAAGTTGAACGTTACATCGCACTCATCGATGTGCATGTCCAAGTGCCTCAGTTGCCGCGTGATGTGCCAACTTCCGGAAGCTCGGACAACGTCTATCGAGTTATTGACTCCCCAATGGCAGGGTCTGCATGAGGGTAAGCGCAGCGCTTGTCGTCAGTTGGACGGTACTGGACGATGAAACTGTGATGGTCGTCGAGGGTGGAGCCACCCCAATCTTCAGTTTCCACGTCGACACCACCGACACATTGCACGCGATCTTCATCACTGCCGAAAAGCCTGCTCGTCTTAGAGAAACGCTGGGTTGCCAGGAACACAGGAGCAGCTGCTTCAGACGCCTTGCCCCGATGGGAAGGAGGACCTCTTTCAACACAGAAGTGAACGAGGCACGTAGGCCGATCCTTCAGCGGGCTTGCAACACCACAAAGCTACGTAAAGGGCAGTCCGTGCACAATCTGTATCAAGTCTTACTGAACTCAAGCACAAAGGATCTCATTCAGCACCAACCCATAGTTGTTCATGCTGTTCGGTGCACGGGATGGAAGGCCACTTGCGCGGTAGTGTCGCACTTCCTGGGCTGTTCGCATCAAGCATTTGTCGGGCAAAGGCGTGCTTTGTCCTCGCCCGGGCCTCCAGGAGCATGTCGCAAAACTCATCGGAGAGCGCTGGGAAGCTGCAGATTCCCGGTGCTTCGACCCGAAATCCATCGAAACTTTCCAGATCGACACCTTTGCGTGTGCTTATGCATACGTCGGACGGGAACCTAAGCTTTGACACGTACACGATGACACTAAGCTGACAGTTCTGACAGCAAGATTGCAGCGGGGCACAAGCGAAGCTCGTGTCACCCGTTTCCTTCTGTTTCTGCCAGGCGGAGATCACCTTGAGCAGGGATGGATGGATCCATCGTTGCCAGTTGTCCGGCTCGAACAAGTCCTCGCAATTCGACAAGGGTGGTACTTCGCAGTCACAAGTTTGTGATGTGATTTGCCTCAGAGTAGTCTGGAGCCGTTTGACATCTGGCATGCTCTGACCTTCGCATGTTCGACCCGTTTCCTGCCCCAGCGGCATGCCCAGAGAAAGTTCAGCCTTGCTTGAGGTGCACTTGTTTGCAGAGCTTTTCCGCTTGCACTGGTTGCTAAGTTTCATGGCACGACCTCACTGCTCGACAAGACGTCTCGAAATATTCGCGACAGCCATGTGTCCTGAGTCCCGCGCGTCATTCTTAAGCTTGGGAACGAGCCAGAAAGCTATTCGCGAGTTCAGGCTGAGTTTGAAAGCTGTGCTTCGACCGTGAGAGAGCGGTATCAGGCGCATTTTCGGAAATGGGCTTCGAATGAAGGCACCATTTCCAACTGCTCCCGCTCCAACAAGTCCGTTCCGGTCGAAGTGTCGGGACTGAGTTCAAACCGTTTTTGCGATTGAGTTCGAATTGTCGGTGCTTAAACTGCACCTGCAGTCCCAGCATTTGGCAGTCCCCGGGAAAGATGTGCTTTGGCGCTGAATTTCTGCCCAGGCCCTTCCGGGACCCAGTTTCCAGGCAAGATTGAGACTGAAGTTTGGGGATGAGCCTCTCCAAGTTCCAGTCAAGATTGCACATGCCTGATTCAATTCAATTCAGGATCTTTGAACCATCGCTTTCAGCATACACTTCAACCCAACCCTGAACCCAGAACGGCATCTCGAACCGCCGACCGTATCCGAAACACAATGCAAGCATGGTGCACTCAAGTATTGCAATGTTCGGAGGCGGCAGGATTTCATAAGAGTGTGACAGGGACATATTCGTGCACCGGGCAACTGCGATGTCCTTGTGGAGTGACTTTGCAGGGTGGTAGTCCCACGGCTGCAGTTTCCGCTTCGGCGCGGGAGCTTTCGTCGGAGCCTCTGGAGGACCCTAAACCCTAAACCCAGGCAGAGGGTCTCTGGCCGCCTGTACCACCTTGGCTGGTGGCGGTTGAACGGGTGGTTCGTCATCCGACGTTTCCAGCTTGTCCCACTTGGAGTAATCAAGCACCATCTAGCAATGCTGCGGCTACAGGGGATCTTAGACTTGTGCTTCATGGTAAAAGCTGTCTGCCGGAGTGCTAAGCTTGGGTGGTTCGGAGCCTCCAGGGGTTACGCTCAGGCTTAGTTGGGGGACTCGGGTGCATGCAGTTCCCGGTTTTCAGCTGGCAGGAGTACGCCTCAATGTGCAAGCTGACAAGTTTATTCGCAAAGATTGTGTTGCCGTGGCCGAGGGTCATGACTTCAGTGCAATACAAGCGAAAGCTTGATCAAATACAGCGGAAGTTTGATCACCATCGCGCCCCAATCTGTCAAGACTGACTCATCCACAAAAACAGTCGTTCCGGAAGGGGCGGAGCTCGACCATTGCGCTCAACGTGCAGCATGCAGTAGCCTGTCAAAGAGCGAACGTTATTTTCCAGCCCCGATTACAGAAGCCTAGCCTACTGGTTTTGCAGATTCTCTGCATCGACCCGACTTTGGTCAGCTTGAGGGAGCAGTTTCTCGGTCGGTTCGCTGTCATAGTCTCATTAGTCTCCTTTTCTTCGTGACGAGAAACGACAGTTTGACAGCAGTGACCGACGAGTATGGCCCCCCCTAAATTCTCGAACCTGCGGCTAGCCCTACGAACGAAGATTCGCAGACAGAACTGGATGAGGACAATCGGTGAAGCATCTTGCACGGATGATCTACAAAGATTTACAAAATCCGACAATGTCAGTATCACTATGCATCACCGGTCGTCCCTGGAAAAAGCGCATGCGAAACGGCTCTTTGTCATCTCAGCTGCGCTGAAGCATTGAAAATTTCATCAAAGTCTCCGAGAGCCTTGGCAAGTCAGCGACCCAGCAGCCACCACAAGGGGCCTTAAGAAATAGAATATTGGGGGCATATTGTACATTAGAAAAAATAAGGAACCCCCAAAATAGTATTGGTAACTATAAGGTGTGAGGCTGGGCCTGGGCTGCGCAGCCACCAGTTTACAGGGCGCACGAAAACCCTTGCCACGCAGACGATCTGCCAAGCTGCTGTGCGTAGCTGCTTTGATCTACACGATCAGCGAAGCAGTGAAGCAGTATTTCAACAACCGTCACGATACATTTCTGCCTGAGCAGCCCTGTTCTTCTCATTTTGCCAGATTCGGGTGGCAACTCCGCACGCTCATCTGGCCATATGGGACAACTCGCCACGCTCTGCTTGTCTACAGTCTTTTCGATGCAAGCGGTTTAGCAGCACATCTGCTCGCACAAACACTGCAACGACGACATGAACAGCATGTAGACCGCAAAGTTAGGCTCGATTGCAAGCATCCTTGACTCGTCCCAGCGAGTATCCTACATCAACGAATCGCACGTGAGCAAGCGTCAAAACTGAGGCGCTGCAGAAGGAGGCACATGAATTCGAAAGCGAATCTGCCACTTGCTGTGCTTGAAGAAACGGGATCAAAGGGGACGAGCCACTGGCCGTCAGCTTTCAGCTGAGGCAGCTGGGCCCATGTCCAGGGAGCCTGAATCCAAGGTTAGAAGCGCACTTCCACAGTGGCTGTAACCTAGCTAATCTGCAGAAGGCTCTGCCGAAGCCCTTCACGATGTTGTAAGTAGTGCCCAGTGCTCCAGTTGATGCCCTTAAGGCAATAAAAGGAAGCACTCGTCTCGAAACAGTGCTTTAGAATCTCCTGCAGGATAATGCCATAGGTCCAAGAGATTGCCACACGCCGAGGGATGGGCTCCGAGCTTGGATGATCATCGTTCAAGAAACGACTCTTCAAATCGCCCAAGTGGCAGTTGACGGCTTCAAGAACCTCTTGGTGTGCCAGCCAGCGGTTGTAACCAAGGCCCATCAGCAAATCTCTTTCAGTGGACTCGCCGGCCACATACAAGCCCAACCACTCAACCAAAGCAAAGGAGCCCTTAAGTGCACGAGGCAGCTTTGCAAGCTGCTCCTTAGCCACAGCTCTGACCTCCTCGAGCTTGCCGGGGAGGTCTCTGGCAAAGAGCAGGTTCTTGCCGGCAGCTTCGGCGATGCCTCCTGGAGCAAGCACCCCATTGCGGAAGCTGAAGAGGGCCACATCAGCATCTCCCTGCCTCAGTTTACAGGCTTCGCTGTCTTGGGGTGTTGCATGTCTGACATATCTCATCTGCGAACTGCAAAGCGCTCCAAGCCACACAGCCAACTGGCACGACATCCCACCTCCGGACATCATTCCAGCGAAGAGCCCAGCATGCAGGCCAGGTGTGAAAGCCAGGGAATGCTGCAAAGCTTCCCACTCGGCTCTTGCCTGAGCGCCGAGGAACTTGAAAGGAACACCCATTATCCCAAGAAACTCCCGGGAAGAGCCCCGAAGGACCTCGCATGCTCCGGTTCCGCAGCCTTCGCTTCTGACGATTCTTCGATGTCCACGGGTTGCACTAAGTCCCGGAGTTCCCGTTCACACGGGTTACAACCTGGCCCTAGCACTTCTACCATCTTCAGGAAGGGTGCTTCTTCTTGCCCACTCAGCACCATGAACTGTGCGCGGGGTCCCAGGCAATCCAGTACACGATCTCGGAAATGCTGCAGGCTGCTGTTGTTGAGACTGCCATCCTCCAGCGGTGCCACAGTGTCTGAAGCTCATCCGGAAACGTTGCAATCCCTGAATTCCCCGAGCCCGCAAACGAAAAAGCCTGCAAACAAAAAAATCCTACACCCACTTTTCCCGCGACAGCAATCCTGCACAGCCTCCCGCACACCTGCAGTTGCTCCAAGAAGAACGGCACCATCTGGTAGCTCCTCCGCACACTAATTTCAACGTCAGAACAATAGGCTCTCTGCTTTCATGGCTTCGCAGGTTGACTATGTGTGTGAATATGTGAGATGCAAGCTTTCAGTGCTTGACATGTTGCAACGCATTGAAGATGAGCTGGCTTTCGGGGGGCTGGCATGTACACAGGTTATATGAATTGTATGTGTGTGTGTGTGTACATATATGTATCTACACACCCGAACCAAAAAAGGATAGATGGATAGATCCACGTACTTTCCAACAGAATAAAAACGTCCGAAGGCTGATAAAGCCCTCAAAGCTGGGAGCTATCTTGCTCGAGACTACCAAAGTCTACTTGTGCTTGGACATGCGCGCTGGACAGCGGATGCTGGATTTGATTCTGCTGAAAACGGCACGCCTCGGCACAATCTATTTCCCCGTACAACAGCGGATGTTGCTTCCCTAAATCTCCTGTTCAAGCAAGCGCAGCAGATTCTCCAGGCGAAGCTCGTCCTGCAATGCCGATGCAAGTGCCTCACCTGCGCCAAAACAAGGCAACCAGCATGAGATCTCAACGAAAATCTGACCGAGCCACGGGCGGGCGCGCTCAACTGAATAACACTGCAAATGGTGTGAATGAAACTTCACAATGCTGTTATGATGCTGCAGGACGACGATCACCACAACGTGACGACCACGACAAGCGGCCACGACCACGATACAACCTACCATCATTACAGTAACACTAGCAGCAGCAGCATCAACAAGAGAACAACCGTGAAAACCGAAAGCACATGAACGAAACTCACATGCGAAGCAACCAGAACAATGACGATGAGAGCGCCCCTGCAGGAAGAATAATAGCAACAGCAACAGCAGCAGCAACAGGACCGGCAGCAGCAGCAACAGCAAGAGGAACAGGAACAGCAACAGGACCAACAGCAGCAGTAGCAGCAGCAGCAGCAGCAGCAGCCGCGGCGGCGGCGGCGGCGGCGGCGGCGGCGGCGGCGGCAGCAACA
>CAJNDV010000465.1:6591-17131 GCA_905221635.1 Symbiodinium sp. CCMP2456
ATCCGGAAGCTGTTCTTCTCCGAGTGGTGCTTTACATGGTTTTTGTGACTTGAGGTAGTAATATCATACCATGTTCTGTTTGGGTTTAGGGTTCAGGGGTTCAGGGGTTTAGGGGTTTAGGGGTTTAAGGGTTTGGGTTTAGGGTTTAGGGGTTTAGGGGTTTAGGGTATAGGGGTTTAGGGGTTAGGGTTTAGGGCCAGGCAGGGCCTGGGCGCAAACCTTGGGTTGACAGGGCAAGGGGTTAGGCTGATGAGTTCTGCAGCACGTTATGTTTGTGCAAGCATGCTCTAGTGCATACTGCCTGAAAATTTGACATCGGACCCTGAGACTTTGAAACCCTGAACTGTAGCTCTGTTCAAAGCTCTAAACCCGAAACCCTAAACCCTAAACCCAGAATCTTTTCAAGGGGTCGTGCTAGGCCGGCACACGGCGTGGAACTGACCCTCGAGGACTTCTCGCTCGACCTGGGCATGTGAAGGGCGTTTCCGCGGAGAGTCGAGGGACCCTTTGATTCGGGGTGTAGGGTTTAGGGTTTAGGGTTTAAGGTATAGTAGAGTTCAGGGTTTAGGGTTTAGGGCTTGTGTAGGGTCTAGAGTCTAGGTTCAGAACAGGGCCAAGATACCCCTTTGTCGAGGAATATGCCGGTATGCTACGAGTCCAGAATTACTTAGTTCTCCAATACATACCCAACCTTTACACTTTTTGGGTTCTTGAAATTTAAGGGTATGTATGTCGCTTTGAGTTGAGGCTTGGCGGTTGAAGGTTCCGGGCTTTGGATGGACTTTTGCTTGTGTTTCATCCCTTTACGCGGCTGATGTTACGTGCCGCATCGCACACGCCGCACCTGAACCATCCAACTCAATTTTGGATTCCTGGTGTAGGGTGTGGGTTCAGGGGTCAATGTAAAGTAGACCCTGATAAACGAATACATGAAATCACGTTGTCTTTATGCGCACAGTTTAAACAAGAGAGCAATAGTAATGCTATAGCTTAGATTTAGATTATATTAAGGATCCCTTTGTACTTTAGTGTCGATTGCACATGAACGGGTTCTGGAGTTTCTGGGGATAGTTTTCGACTCCTGTCGCAAGCTGCCCTTCGTACGTGTACGTGCTGGATATGGCTCAAGCGAAGGCTGCGATGACCGATAGAGGCAGGCACGCGACTTTGTGTTTCAAGCTAGGATTCACTGACCTGGGTCTACTGTTGAGGCCTTTAATAATTAGAATCGGGTTTGGGGGTATAATAAACTATAATTATAAGTTATAATAAGGACCCCCAAAAAAACCCAAAATAGTATAGGTAATTATCAAGGCCCCTATATTAATGATTTCGAACTCGGACACAAGTCTCTGGAACCCTAAACTCTGAACCCTGCCGTTTAGCAGCTGCACGCGAACCTCAGACGGGAAAAGGTTTGGGTTTCGGGTTCAGGGTTGACCCACAACCTTGCATAAACCCAAAGCCTCGCACCCTGAACCCGAAACCATATACGCCCCAAACCCACAACTCTTAACTCGGAATCCCCACACCCTCAGAGCCAAAGCAAAACACACACCTCACATTTAGAGCCGATCGCGAGAGCCCTGCAAGTCCTATCAAATGAAACGTTTTAGGCTACCAGAACCGATTCTTATCATCAACCCTACTGTGGAATTTATAGAGACTTCACCGAAAGGCAGTGCTTGGTAGGTCGAGGTACTTGCCCAAAAATCCACGTTCCCCATGACGTCGCCGTCGCCGGGCCGCTCGGGAAGCTCTTCACTCCGGGGATCGGGCAGCGAGGGCAAGGCAAGAACAGTCTGAACCACAATTTAGGGTTTAGGGTGTAGAGCTTAGGATGTAGGGGTTGGTCCCGTTCTACAAATAACAGCCACTTTCGGGGTTGTAGACGGGAAGAGCCCCGAAAAGCGGCTCAATGGGATTATGGTTTAGGGTTTCTGCACGTTTAGGGTTGACGGTGTTGCGGCTTTACGGTTTAAGGGTGCAGAGATTTTGCATCTCCCTAAACCCTTAAATCCCAAGGCCTAAATCCAGAACCCTAAACTGTAAACTTGGCTTTGTGGGTTTGGGGTGAAGGGTATTGAGGTGTGAGAGCATGTAAACTGTAGAAGCCTGAATAGCTGCTATATTCCTCCCTAGGCTTCATCCATATCTATATCTCTATGCATATCCATACTCTTTGCGTTGATGTCTATGTCTGTGTCAATACCAGTATGTTTGCACTTATATATATATATATATTTTTTTTTGTCTGCATTTACATTTATATTTATATTTAGATTTATATATTTAGATGTATAGTTACGTACATGTTCTGGTGTCTGTGTCTATTGCTTGCCCATGTCTATAAGATCCTTGTCTAGATCACATCTACATCTACGTATTTATATGTGTCTATACCTTGTCGATACGTATCAAGACTCACATGTTCATCTATATCTATACCAGTATCTGTGTCTGTATCTATATCTGTATCCAAATCTGTATCTATACAAGTATGTGTTTCTATATATGTACTATATGTACATCTACGTCTTTATGTGCATATCTGTATCTGCATCTGTCTCTTTATCTGTATCTATACCTGTATCTACATTTGTAACTATATCCATGTTTATATCTGTTTTTCTTGGCGAACCGCCTGACGTCATGTCGCCGTTTATTCCGGGCCTATTGGGACTGGAGCGATAGTTGAGTTTTTGGGTTCGCCCAAACCCAGAAACCTCACACCCTAAAGCACTAAAACCCAAACCCCAGAACCCAGAGACCCAAACCCAGCTCAGCCAGGTAGGCTAGCCAGGCTAGCCAAGATGGCTGACAGCCGATCCTCCAAGATACACCATCCTACACAGAAGATCTAAATCTGAAGCCCCCAACACCCTTCGGCCCAAAACCCTGCCGTTATGAAGCTCTCCATCCAGCCCTAAACCACGTGATCAGGCACGATAACAGCCTATAAGCTCTATGAGCCCCATAAGACCCTGCAGAACGCCATAAATCATACCATCGTAGACTTTAGGGTTCAGGGCTTAGGGCCAAGTGCCCCAAACCCTAAGCCGTGACTCGCCCTGAACCCTACCCCTAAACCCTAAACCCTGAACGCTACACCCTACACCCTAGCCCAAGATCGGACAGGGGCCGTTTGGACGTATCGCCAAGACGAACCATGGCTGGGATCAGGAACTCTGGAAACATTTCGATTTCCAATGGGAGAACTTGAAACACCCTAAGCTCTAAGGACTCCTGTTTTCAGGCTTTTAGGGCCAACGACTATACTATATAAGGCTTTTGGGCTATTTTGAGCCTTAGGGACAGTTTGGCCTTATTCTTAGAAAGGTTGAAGTTCCCCTAAACCCTACACCCTAGACCCTAAACTGCGGTCGATCTTAGAAAGGCCGAGGTTTTTCGGGCAGAGAAATAAGGTTGGCCTTACGAAGTCGAATAATTAGGGACAAGATAGGGCCCTCAAAAACTAGCAGCATAGGGTTTAAGGGAGGTTGCGCAGGGCTTCAGAGGATTCTTTGAAAGACTTCCTAAACCCTAAACCCTAAACCCTAAACCGTGGTGAGGAAGCTGTGTCGAGCGTGGCTGATGGGCTCAGGCTTTTTTATTGAAAACTCCACCAGCTGGTTTCATATCCGAGCACTCAAAACTCACAACGGGACGTTTAGCCATAGTGCTCTAAGGCAGTTTTTAGTATTTTCCTTCTTTGGTTTTAGGTTTGTTCTCAAGAGATCCCACAACAACTAAACCCTAAACCCTAAACCCTAAACCCCCAAACCCTAAACCCTAAACTCAAATCCCTAAACCCTAAACTGTTTGCTTACTTCCAACAGCTAGTCTCAGATCCTTTGAGCCCTGGCCTAGACTGTTGGCCCGGAGCAAATCGAACTTACATAATATAGGGTTTAGGGTTTGGGGTTTATGGGTTTAGAGTTTAGGGTTTAGGGTCTAGGGTTTAGGGTTTAGGGTCTAGGGTTTAGGGTTTAGGGTTTAGGCCTTGATAATTCGAATAGGGTTTTGGGGTCCTTTGTAGTATAATTATGATGAGGAACCCCCAAAAGAATATAGGTAGTCATTGAGGCCCCTACATTTTCCTAAGCTCCTCAGATCGAGACGAATTCATACAGGGGTCCAACATTTAGGGATGATATTCCTTAGGTCTCTGTACTATATTGACACGTAAACATCAACCTGTTTTTAGTAGACATGCTAATTTTCACGGCCTCTGTGCGACTACCTCTAGTCTCCATTGTAGTTCAGTATTGGTTAAACCAGTTCTATATTCAGGATCCTAAAAGGTAACCACCACAGGGAACTACAATGGAGACTATTGGTAACTGTCGACCCTAAACCCTAAACCCTAAACCCTAAAACCCTAAACCCTAAACCGTTCGACCGAGGAAGACCTGTGTATGCTCGGCTTCCTCACAACTGAGCCGTGAGCGTCAACGCCTGCTGAAACTGGAGCAGAGGTGCCTTGCCAGGACCCTAAACCCTAAACCCTAAACCCTAAACCCTAGACCCTAAACCCTAAACCCTAGACCCTAAACCCTAAACCCTAAACCCCAAAGTCTGTTCTGAGCACAATAGTAGAGTCATTCAAGGGGACTCGGGAGGTGTCTACGGGGTGCGTGTAACACCCTAAACCCGTAAAGTCAGTTGAACAGAACCTGTATAGAACCCCTTATAGACCTCCTTACACAACCCCTTGTAGAACCCTTATACAGCACTTACAAACCCTTACTGAAACCTTGTACACTTCTAAAGCCCAGGTGCATTCAGCGAAGCCTTCGCCTCGCTGATCGCGAGGACGCCGTGGCTAGGCTTCGACCTTCCAATGCATCGATAAACCGGTTTAGGGTTTAGGGTTTAGGGTTTAGGGGCCCAAAACCTAGACCCTCAACCGTATTTTAAGGGTGCTAAAGTGGATCTTCTGTCTTTATGGGTTTTGCAAGTCTAATCGTGTAAGGACACCAGAGGTCTTCTAAGGGTCCTAAAGCGGATCTTCTTTATTTATGGGTTTTGTAAGTATACGAGCAGATCACGAGATATAGCTTGGATTATGGAGGGCTTCTTGCTAGGAGTTAAGATGAGCATGTCATACCCTAAACCCTAAACCCTAGACCCTAAACCCAAACCCTAATTTCCTCAACTGAGGGATATTCAAGTCTCGGGGGCGATGACGCTTCATGGATGTTGAGGATCTTGTAAGCTTCACAGGGTTCCGCGGTCCAGTTGGGTGCTCAGAAAGTTGAGGGGTTAGGGTTTAGGGCTTAGGGGTTTGAGTGTGGAGTATAGGATGTGGGGTTCAGTCGAGGGTCTAATGGTTCCTAAAACCTAAACCCTAAACCCTAAAAACCCAAACCCTAAACCCTAAAACCCTAAACCCTAGTGACTCTAGTGTTTGTAGGACCTTGGGTTGAGGGCTTCGGGTTTAAGATGGACGTGCTCGTTCCGGGAGATGACCGCTCTGGTATATTAAGGTAGGTTCAGCGCTAAACCCTAAACCCTAAACCGTTAGGGTCTTGTGACCCAGGGGCTGAGGGACAGCACCCCCGGGATTTTATGGGCTGGGGTCGCAGAAAGGTTTAGGGTTTAGGGTTTAGGATTGGGGTAGTACTGTCGACCCTCATCGAAAAGGATTGAAAAATAAGATATCATGTCCCCGTGTGGTTTGTCTATGTCCGTTTGTACATAAGCATATTAGAAAATACTCCAAAACAGTATTCTGATTATCAGGGCTCCGATGTTGCACCACTCGAGGTCAACGACCTGGAGGGACATGTCTGGCAGCGGGAGGACAGCCCCCATCGCTTTTTTGTTATGAGGGGCTTTATAGTTTGGGAGTTGTTTGGTTTATTCTTGTACCTTACTGGACCATTGGATGTAGATCGTTTCGGGCCTTGTTGGTGGTGGTTGAGGGTTTTGGGTTGATATCAGGGCTGGCTTTTGCAGTTGTTTAGGGTTTGGGGTTCACTTTAGCAGGGCTGGCTTTTGCAGTTGTTTAGGGTTGGGGGTTCACTTTATCTGGGCCCCTTCTTCTCAAGCCTAAATTCTCAACCGTCGACCCTGAACCCCTAAGCTAAGCATGTCGCCCACAGCCGCAGGTGTGCTGAGCCTTAGTACGGTACGTAAACTCAGGGTAAAATTCTAAGTAGTGCCATAAGCAGCGCAGTACTCAGTACCCCAAGACTGAAACCCGCATCATCATAACCTACTTACGAAGCCTCCCAAACCCTTCAAGTGGGTGGACCTCAAACCTAAATCCTAAACGCTTTAAGAACCCCTAGAACCCTTATCGAGCCTAGCCTTTCCAGAACCCCTTAAAGGAACCCGTAAAGGAATACCCCTAAACCCTAAAACCCTGAACCCTAAACGCCTAAATAGGGTTGTGGGGGTTTCCAAGGCTTCGGGTTGCGGCATGGAGGGACTGAGGGGTTCTTGGGTTTGAGGGTTTAGGGTAGCCCGAGCCCGGGGTTTAGGGTTGAGGGTTTTGCTTCGGTTTGCAGGGCTTTAAGGGTTACTACAAGGTTTCAACCCTGAGCTCAAACCTAAACCCCAAACCCTAAACCCTAAACCCCAAACCCTAAACCCAACCCTAAACCCTAAACCCTAAACCCTAAACCCTGAACCCTGAACCCTAAACCCTAAAGTTTCCAAGCCATTGAACCGAAGGAGAAGCTGGCTGAGAAGCGCGAAAGCTTCCTCCAGGAGGTGCGCGTGACGGTTTAGGGTTTAGGGTTTAGGGTTCTGGGTTCAGGAGTGTGAACGTCAGTCTGAAAGGTGGGGTCTAGAACAGAGTTTCGGAGTTCGAAGGAGCTCATCTACTTGCTTTAAGTAGGTGTGGGTGGAGTTTGGATCAATGGGTTTAGAGCCCTAAACCCTAAACCCTAAACCCTAAGCCCTAAACCCTACGCCGTGTTTACGGTAAGCGTTTACGTTTTTTGGGGCTTGGGATCAAGGTGTAGGTTTGATGAGGGTTTAGGGTTTAGGGTTTAGGGTTTAGGGTTTAGGGTTTAGGGTGGGCAAGATCTTCAAGCCGTCTCAGCAGGGTGAGGCTTAATTTGACATTGCCTTGCAAGATGTCTCTTGTGCGGTTGGGGATTAACAGAGGTCTTCTAGTCTCTATATAAGCTTTCTGCAAACTGTCCTGCCTCAAAAACAGCTAGTCTAGTTTCGAAGTTCCGTGTGTTACCTCAAGTTGGACTAGAAGCTTAGTTCGTTCCAAACCCAAAGGCTCCAAATCGACTACCATTATGGAATTAGGTCTCAAAAGACCATCCTTGTTATGGTTTTAAGGGCCTAATTCCACAATAGTAGTATATATGGAGCCTCTAGGAAGCAAGCGACGAATCGAAGACTCCATCTGGCGCGCAGGGGCGAAATACGGTTTTGCGTTTGGGGTCCACGCCGAGGTAGTGCAGTATGAACGACACACTGCAGCCCAGCCCTCAATCCTCCAACCCTACCCTCCGAATCCCAGTCCCAAGCCAAGCCCCAAACCCTCGATCCCCAAACCCTACATCCTAAACCCAAGCCGAAGCCTTCGGCAATCCAGGCAAATCGGTTCGCTTTCGCCGCCATCCTGCAAGATGGAATGGACTGCAACTTTCTGTTGCAGAAGCATACGCGCAGGCTGCGATCAAGAACGATGCCAACAATTTGGCCAGGCTCTGCCATGTTGCAGACGCCCGAAAAGGCTAAGTCAGCTCTCGACAGCTCGTGGAGCTGTCGGGCAAGAAGCCTGCGAGAAACAAGAGAAAACTTTGTATCGATGAGCAAGGGCGGAAGAGCCTCAGCGACAATTTCGAGTCCCTGCGGCCCAAAGAAACGGACGGCATCCTAAGGGACGGCCGTACCTTGCGGGTACGCGCTCGTGTCGACAAGGAGTGCCCGCAGAAAGACCCGAAAGCAGTGCAGTTTGGAGTCGGAAGTACTACGACCCTAAACCCTAAACCCTAAACCCTAAACCCTAAACCCTTTTTGAGGGAGTTGTATACAGACGCCGACCCGGGCCGAGAAGTGTTTGAAACCGGACAGCACGCTCACTACCAGGTCTGAGCTCTTGCCTTCGACTTCAGAGGCCGTTTAGGGTTTAGGGTTTAGGGTCTAGGGGTTTAGGGTTTAGGGTTTAGGGATTAGGGTTTAGGGTTTAGGGTTTACGGTTTAGGGTTTAGGGTTTAGGGTTTAGGGATGCACGACATTTGATGGAGTCTGTGAGAAAGCTAGCCCGCACCCCTGAAAGCCCTAAAAAGAGCTAACACAAGCCAAAACACCCTAAAACACCTAGGACTTTTAACGCTTAGGCCTAAACATCTTAAAACCCGTCAACCCTAAACGAACCCCCGAGCCTGGCCTCTCAATGTCCCAAGACAAGCACGGTCGAAGTTTAGGGTTTAGGGTTTAGGGTTTAGGGGTTTAGGGTTTAGGGTTTAGGGTTTAGGGGTTTAGGGTTTAGGGTTTAGGGTTTAGGGTTTAGGGTTTGCGCCTTAGGTGCAATACCTAGTCGCGATAGTCCCGTGCAGTCACCCATCTATCTATCAATCGAGCTGTCTAGCTATCGACTGATCGTATACTTGGACCAACACCCTATTCAAGTCATCAAAAGACTCCAAATTGAACCATCGCGACCGGGTTCTTGGGTAGTACCGTTTTTTTCCTTCTGGTACCTCCTGATCCTGATTGCAAACACGGTTTAGGGTTTAGGGTTTAGGCAGAGGAAAAGAGGTGCCCTTAAGATTACGACGATACTGGTGAGTTTCGCTGGAAAGAAGAACGGCTGAGGTTGCAAATTCTGTGCGAGACCATAAACTTCCACAGGTTCGGATAGTCTGGGTCTACAAGGTCCCCAGACCCGAAACGCTACACCTTACACCCTAAACCCTAAACCCTAAACCTTAAACCCTAAACCTTAAACCCTAAACCCTAAACCCAAACCCCTCCTTGCAACCCCGAAACAGGAGCTTTCTGTGGCATCTGCGCTACAGGCCTGTCGGGGGGCTGGGGAAGCTCTGGGCCGCAGACGGCAGCAAAGCGCCTGCCTTTGGGTTTAGGGTTCATAGGGTTCATACTGTTGATGGACAAAATTCTGCATGACCCAAATATGGTATAGTACCATAAATCCCATAGTTTAGGTATATAAGGTCATGCAGGATTGTGTCCATCAACCGTAGGGTTTAGGGTTTAGGGTTTAGGACCTGGGGTTTAGGGTTTAGGAAGCGCCTTCCCCAAACTCTGATGTTTAGTGCTCTCCTCATGAAGGACTATACAACAAGACCTTCAGATGCGAGGTTCAGTTGTTAAGTGGCTTTTAGAGGCTCCGGGTGATCCGACCTTTCGTAATTGCAAGATCAGGACATTGAGCAGCGAGGTTCGAAGGAACGTTGCAAGCCTTTGAACTGGGAAATAGCAGCAGCTTGCAACTGCTGATGGGCAGAATCTTGCCTGATAGAATATGCCGTAGTTCCCATGGTTCCCATCCCATAGGGTCTAAGTACTTACATAGTAGAAAGTAGGATTTCTATATTTAGAGTGAGTCTTATGGTTTGGGTAAATATCGACAACATAGGCACTTACGACCCTTTGGGCGTAGCTCAGCATCCCCAGGAGAACGCAGACGAGCGCAAGACACCCTAAACCCTAAACCCTGAACCCTAGAAGCCCTAAACCCAAAACCCTAAACCCTAAAAACCCCTAAACCCTAAACCCTAAACCCTAAAGCCTAAACCCTGCCAGGTGCTCGAGATGCCTTCCGGGGGATTCCATGTAGAGCACTTGTCAGAACCCCTACTTGGAGGATCTTGGGACCTTAGGGCTTAGTAAGTTGGGTTACAAGTACCCTAATTGGGGTTTAGGGTTTAGGGTTTAGGGTTTAGGGTTTAGGGTTTAGGGTTTACTTGGAGGATCTTGGGACTTAGTAAGTTGGGTTATAAGTGCCCTAGTTGGCGTTTAGGGTTTAGGGTTTAGGGTTTAGGGTTTACTTGGAGGATCTTGGGACTTAGTAAGTTGGGTTATAAGTGCCCTAATTGGGGTTTAGGGTTTAGGGTTTACGGCCTACTTGGAGGATCTTGGGACTTAGTAAGTTGGGTTATAAGTGCCCTAATTGGGGTTTATAAGTATAGTTACCCTGTCTACAACCTCAGTTACTAGGTCCCATGATCCTTTAAGTACGGTTGATGATATAGATCCTGCATTACCATTAATAAGGAATATACCATAATTCCCATAGTCTAGGGTCCTTCAGGTAATGCAGGATTTCTATCATCAACCGTTTGATGTTGTATATAGAGCAGTACAACTCCCAGGCAACTCGAAAGAGAGCCCTAAACGTAAAACCTTAAAACCCAACTCCAGGTCCTGCGCAGGAAAAAGACCTGAAAGCATTAACCTAAACCCTAAACCCTAAACCCCAAACCCTAAACCCTATCTTAGCCACAAAACAACCTACTTACGAAAGGAAGTCAAAAATAAGGAGCCTTGAAAGAAGTAAGTCTTCAAGGGTCCTGGTAGACCCTGAAACCCTAAACCTTAAACC
>CAJNDV010000466.1:0-17342 GCA_905221635.1 Symbiodinium sp. CCMP2456
GGCTTTGAGTTCGGATTCGGATTCTTCGCATCGTAAAGCTTCCACGCAGTACTAGCAGCGGTAGTACTTAGGAGTAGTAGTAGTAGTAGTAGTAGTAGTAGTAGCAGCAGCAGCAGCAGCAGCAGTAATAGTAGTGGCAATAGTGGAGCGAACACACCCAAAATCCCCCTCCAACACCCTGGTGCACTGGTGCAAGCTTCAAACTAAAGCCTGAACCGTCAAAGTCGCAACAATCGCTGCCTCAGAAAGCTCGGGTGCAGGGGCGCTGGGTGCTGGCATCTCAGCTTGCGCCTCTGGGGTTTACGGGGCTTTGGGGCATCGGGTGTGGCAATCCTGCGCTTCGAAGGCCGCGGACTTGTGAAAGGGGTCATTGGGGCTCAGGGTGTCAGGGCTCGCGAGGTTACGCTTGAAGGGCTTGCGGAGGTGTTCTCAGGGTTCTAAGGTGAACGGTAAGCTTGGGATGTCGCGCCATCAGAGCGAAAGCTTTGCTAAAGCTGCTAAAGCAAAAAGAAAAGGAAGAACCACAGCAATCTTAGCGATCAAAGCAACAGCTGCTATTGCTACAACAATGGCCTTACCAAGAATCATCACAGACATGATCCTTGACCGTACCGTTTAGCAGCCGCCAAAATGGTTGCAACCAGTAGTGATAATGATGTTGCGAATAAATACCAATAATCAAAACAGTGGTAACTGCATCTGTCGTTGGCAAGGCTTCAGGGATGGCCGAGTCCGAGTAGCCTGCCCCTCGCCGATGTTGAAATACTGGCATCCCGGCTGTGGCGAGGGCTCCGCCGAGGGCTCTGCCGAGGGCTCTGCTGAGGCCGCGGGCCTCGAGGCTGCCGGTCTCTCGGAGTCCTGGCTTGGGCTTAGGGTTCTGGCTGTAGGATTTTAAGGATTTGGGTTGAGCGCTGAGGGTTGTGGTTCAGGGCTTGGGCTTTGGGTGTTCCATTGAGGTTCTGTTAGCATTTGGGATTCGGGGGGTGTGTTGGATTTGGGGCTCTTGGGCTTGGGCCCCCTGAGTTTGTCCGTCTGGCAAGGTTTTGGACTGCAACCATGTGCTGCAATAAAGGCTTTTATGATACGTACATACGTAAGTGCGTAAGTACATGCAGGCATGCATACGTACATACACACAGTGCATGCATGCATACACCGTGTATGAATGGTGTATCTATGTTATATACATATATATATATATATATATATACATATGCTACTATATATATATATATATGTATATGTATGCTACCCCCCGCCCGGCCAGGTTTCGCATGGGCAGGGTGAGTGAATTCGAATTCAGTCCGTAGTACTGAACTTCAATCCCGAGGATTGAACTTCCCTACTCCCGGATGCAAGATTCAAGATTCCAAGCCAAAGATTCCCCAGGAACTTGAATCTTGAATTTTGGATCCGGGAGTACTGAAGTTCAACCCTCAGAATTGAAGTTCAATGCTCGGGATTCCTCGCGACTGCTCCCAGTGCCCTAAACACATGCGTCGCCGTAAGCGCGTGCACGGGCTTGTACTCCATCATCTGTTGTTTTGTTTTCGTACTGCACACATAATAGGGGGATACAATAGACACGTACAGACATCTACACATTCGTCTTTTAGTGTGTTTGTGACGGCAACAATACAAACTACAACAACAACACTAGCAAATAACGACAATAGCACTACTGCTCCTAGTAAGCTAGCTCTCGCCTCTCTAGTGGACTGTAAAAACCACAAACAAGGTAGATAACTGGGGGTGGGTACCGTACATATATATATATATGCATAATTATACATACACACACACATGTCTGTACATACATACATACATACATACATACATACATACATACATATATATATATATATACTTATACATACATACACACACATAAACATACATACATACATACATACATACATACATACATACATACATACATACCCAAATACATACATACATGTATATGTATGTATACGTATATATATATATATATGTATATATATATATATTCATTTATTGATATACATACACATATATATATATATACATTTATATGTATACATATATATATAGACATCTGACATATGTATATATACTTACTATGTATGTATGTATATATATATATATGGTATACATATATGTATATATGCAAAAACCTAAACAACACAAACCCTAAGCCGCACAGAGTAAAACCCTGAGCGGTAAAACCCCCGACCTCAAACTGCAAAACCCTGAAACTCCCAACCCAAAGCCAAGATTCACGCATAGGGTTCAAGTGCGATCGGGTCGAAATACAACCAAACCGGGAAAATGGAACCACACAGTGGAAAACACAACTGAACCACTGTTGTGGGCTAGCCGAGACGGGAGAAACTACAACTGGCTATTGCGTTTGGACATTCTCTGCAGAGAAACCCATGGTACAGCCTTAAGGTTCCAGCACCAACGCTAGATAAAGATGGTTGTGATTCGTCCCTTCACTCTGCACCCTGGCACGAATGAGGACTTAACATGTAGACAATACTTAACATGCTTAGTTCGGTTTGTATGCTTTCGGTCATGTAGGTACGAACGGCATGTAGGCAACACTTAACATGATTATTTGGGTTTGTATGCTTTCGGGCTTTCGGTCATGCAGGTACGAAGAACATGTAAACAATACTTAACATGATTATTTCGGTTTGCAGGCTTTCAGTCATGTAGGCACGAACGTCATGTAGGCAATACTTGACATGCTTATGTCGGTGTGTATGGTTTCGGTCATGTAGGCACCAACGGCATGTGAGCAATACTTAACATGCTTATTGCGGTTTGTATGCTTTCAGTCATTTAGGCACGAACGGCATGTAGGCAATACTTAACAAATTGTTTATTTCGGTTTGTAGGCTTTCGGTCATGTAGGCACAAACGGCATGTAGGCTCTACTTAACATGCTTATTTCAGTTTGTATGCTTTCGGTTCTGCAGGCTCGAAATGCAAGTGCTCAATACTTAACATGTTCATTTCGGTTTGCATGCCTTCGGTCATGTAGGCACGAACGGCATGTAGGCAATACTTAACATGCTCATTTCTGTTTGTATGCCTTCGGTCATTGTTTGCCTTCGGTCATGTAGGCACGAACGGCATGTAGGCAATAGTTAACATGCTGCTTTTTGAACGCTTGATGCAGCAAAGTTGTCAAGCAATCCTTTTACATCCCACTTTCGACAATCCCATTCCCCAACTACTCAACAAAACCTACAGACCCTTGGACCAAAGGCCCCAGTTGTATTATCACCCATCTGGTTGTGTTTTCACCCATCTAAACCAAGTTCTAGAGATCTGAGTTGTATTTTTACCCATCTGATTGTATTCACACCCATCTAGTTGCAATTCGCCTTATTCTCGGGTTTAGGGTTTGGGGTTTAAAGGTCTTGCGTCGTAACCCTTCCAGGTGGCTCGGGTCCTCAGTGGCCTCCCACCAGCGCTTGCCATGGCAACGGCCCTTGCCCTTGCAGCCCTTGCCTTTCTTTTGCTCAGGCATTGTGGCGCTGGTGGTTCTTGGGTTATTTGGGTTTAGGGCCAGGGGTTTCGGTGTGGGCCAAGACCGTTCAGACCAAAACTCTTGTTCTCGGGGTCACCAAGATCCGATTCTACACGGCTTTCCGCACCCAAGAGAAAAGGAAGTTGCTCACTGGACTACCAGGTTGCCCTTGCCCTTTCCTTTCAGAAAGCGGCACATCCATCGCAGCTTGCCTCCGCCGAAGAAGTCCCAGAAGTTTCCTGCCAAGCCTTTCGTGTTGACGAGAATGCACTTGAAGTCCTTGTGCTCCGGACTGATCTCGTGCCTCTTGGCGAAACACTTGCCGCAAAGGTCGTAATCTGGATGATTGAGGCTCTTGAAGCGAGGGCCCATAAGCGGTGTAGCCTCACAGCCATCACAGGTGACGGAGTCATGCTGCAAGAGCCTCAAGAGGAAGGGGCCGAGAGCTTCCAAGGGCGCCAGCAGCTGGTCCTGCTGCTGGAAGAACGAAGTCAGAAGCTCCTGCTGCTTTTGGGGCTCCAGCGTGTTCAGGCCCCGCACCAGAGACTGCAGGAACAAGCCGGGAGCTGACCCCGGGCTGTTTGGGCTCTCCAGTAAGACCTCAAGATGGGCCTTGGCCTCGGCGAGGCCGTAGGCAGCAAGCAAAGGCACCAGCTTTTTCATGGCCTCCTGGAGGGTCCCTTGGATGGGCGGGTGAGCCAAAGCAGCTGCAAAGCCATGCCCCAGGTCCTCAGGGTCACCTGCAACCATGTCAAGCAGCTCCGGCAGCTTCCACGCAACCATGCCGGCGAGGACTTCCGGGGTCAGGATCGACTGGAGGCTGGTTTGCGTGCCTTCCTGTCCAGTCTGCTCTTCGTGCGAGGTCTCGTCGAAGGCCGGAGCGTTCTCCGTCTCAGGGCAGGCATAGCTGAAGATGTCGTGCCAGCTGGCCTGAGCTGCGGTAACCACTCGGAAACACTTGATCCAATGCCACAAAGAGCGAAACCCTCATCCACGAAAGCATGCAGAAACGAGAGAAACCACGGCGTCGGTCTAACTTCGCAGCAGGGCAACGCGGAAAGGGCACTCCGTCTGGAAGAACTTGCCCTTGCTCTTGCCCTTGCCTTTGCCTAAGCCGGAAACAAGGCTCCAGATTCAGTTCTTGCGCACCAGAAAACCCCTACAGATTAGGAACTGCGATCCCACCATTATCTCTTGTGCCGGATTCGGGATAGTATATTCCCAGCGGCACTTCCCCTTGCCCTTGCTCTTGCCCTTCAGGTCGTGATGGGCCCAGGCATTCCAGGGGTAGCAAGGCGGCTCCCAGTAGCTGGCACCGGGATGGTAACCCCAATGGTAGGACCACCTGGGGCACAAGGGTTCCTAGAAGGGTTACTACAAGGGCTCCTGTGAGGGTTACTGTAATGGCAGCTCTTCCAGACTAGGCTTCTTCGTAAAGACACCGGTCTTAGACAGACATTCTTGGAAGCTATGAAAGGGGAGCTGTTCAACATTTTCCGAGGGGACCTGTGGCTGAAGGTTCCCTTTCATGGAGCGGAGCTGCCTTGACAAGAAGTGTACCTGAACAACAACACCTGTAAGACTTTACAATGGACGGATAGAATCCTCCTAAGCCATAAGCCATCCTAAAGCCCCGCCACTCACTGAAATTTGAAAGCAGGGACCGCAGTCTAAGGGCTGTTCCGGAGAACCAAGCCTGTCTAATGATTATGAGTCTGGTTTCACAAGCTCTTATGCATTGCCTTTTCCGTGGTGTCAGGGTGCCCTCAGGTTGCAGAAGACCTTTTAGGTTCAGGGTTTCCAGGGGCTTGGGCCGGCCAGGTCCAGGTGCAAAGGCGGTTACCTTCAGCACTCTGAAGGCTCCTGCCCCCCTACTCCCACTGCATGGCCCCTTAGACAGATCGAGCCAAGTATAATTATGGTATTTCGTATTTACAGCATAGTGTATCATCTCCCGTTGTTGGTTTGGGGGCCTTTGGATCCCCTTTGCCAGCTCAAGATCCGAGTCCGAGGTCCCCGCCAGTCACCCTCTGCATGCCGTGGGCTGCTCGGGCCGGACTGGTTCAACGCATCGTAGGACGTAGAAGGTGCGCCCTGCGAGGAGAGTCGTCGTTGCTTTGGGTATCCCTGTCCATCCTTCCCATGGTGAGCGCAGCATAGCGTAGCCCAAACGGTCTCGATTATTGACCACAGAAACAAACGGTGGTGCTGTCCAAATCCTACACACCTCAACTTCGACCCTAAACCCGCGAACCGCAAACCTTAAACCCAAAGTCCCAACTAAACTCCGCACTGCAGCCCCAACTTGACTAAACCCATAACCGCCGACGAACCATGGACGTTCTAAACCCGAAACTCTACACCCTACACCCCTAAAGCCCCACACACTAAAACCCGAAGCCCAACCAGTCTCCAGCCTCCAGCGATGGGGCGGTCTCGGACATCACCGAGCGGAGTTCCGATCGGGTGACCGGAAGCCTTGGAAAAGGGTTCCTCTTCGTGGGTTGGGGGTTGGGGATTGAAACGAGAGGGTTTGGGTTTGGGATTCAAGGAATTCGGGCGCTTCGGCAAGCAAAATGCAACAAATGACTAGCACCAAGCAAAGACTCTGATGCAGTCGCACTGTAAAGTAACAGCTCTTTGATGGATTCAACAAGACTGCACAACGCACATCCATGAGAGGATTCTTTTACCTGCGCGCCACTAAGCTCAAGGCCTCGGGAGGTAGTGCAACGGCATGCATGTGAGGTTCAGACAGCATCAGGAAAGTAGCAGCTATGAGAATCATGTTTCACAGCCCCCATAAAGAAGAAATTTCCTGATGCATCCTCCCACTTCTGGAGTTTCTGTCTGTTCAACCCCTGCCGACCACTTTGCAGCGTTTGCTGCTCATCGGCTATCACAAAAGATGAGCTCTTCAAGAGACGCACTAGCGGCTCAAGGTGTGCCCCAGGAAACTTGGTGAGAGCATCTGCCGGGTTCAGGTTGTGAGGCACCCATCTCGCACGACCTTTGCAGATCTGCAAACTCTCCTTGATCACGGCCACCTCGAGGTTAGACCGATCGCACTCGCCGGCCTGGTCGTTGAGGATCGTGTCGTACAAAGCCTTGGCGTCAATGACGACGATGCTTCGGGGGTCTCGGAAGAGGTCGGCCTCGTCGGAGATCACCGTAGAACGACCCTGAAGTTCAAGAACGACCTCCTCGTGACGTTGGCGCTGCCGTGGATCATAGTTGGAGAGCCTCAGAGAGTCCCATAGGGCATCCTGCTTTTCCAAACAACCGGTAGCTGCAGAGAGTGACAAGGCCTCGCACAGCATGGAGCTCTGGGCCTTCCGCCTCAAACGCCGAGATCTCCACATCATCAAGCTAACTGGGGCCTTGACACCGGAGTTGAGCTCGTTGTTCGTAAAGCCCAGCAGATAGCCATGTTGGGACTTCTCGCGGCCAGAGGTGTCGAAGGCCGCATCGGAAATCAGCAAGTTGCGGATCTTCTCCTCAGGAATGGAGTGGATCCTCAACCTCACAGGGTGCTGCTTAAGCTGCCGGACCATTTCATTGGCCTGGTAGATGGTGTCGACGGTAGGCTCCGGGAAGGCACTTGCAAGCACACTTGCTGCAGCTGCAGCGTCCGGTCGTCCTTCCCGGCCGACCCACGTGAGCGTAGCGAGGACTCCTCGCAGCTGAGATTTCTCATGGTCATCGAGAGGGCTGTTGCACGCGTCCTTCTTGAGCACCTTCCGGCTCAACACCACTGGTGACATCCGGGTGTACACATACTCGTCCATGTGCGACTCGAAACTGAAATCGGCCAGCTGCTTGAGGGACTTGCCCGCGTAGGAAGACTCCTTCTCCTGGAGGTTGACGACCTTGCCGAAGGTGACCTCGCCCTCCAGGGTGTCCATCAGTTGGCGATGTCTCTTGTCGCCACCCTCGATGATGTCGTCTACCTCGATCACCATCACGCCCTGAGTCGTGGAGTCGGTCTTCTCGTTGGGCAGTATCAACACACACGGTTCATACGGGCAGATCTTGTAGCCAAGCCGTCCGGTGCGTTGGAGAAAGCTGGATCGCCACCAGGACGGCCCACTCACCAGGCCGTAGATTTCCGTCAAAAGCATGACCAATTGGCGCGGGTCTAAACCTGGCAGTGGTTCATCACGAGGTTGCCGACACACCAACGGAGTTTTTCTACTCGTGGGCCGCGACTGCAAAAATGCAGTTTTCACGTCTTTGACCCGAGCAGCCCAGCGTCTGCTGGCGCATAGTTGTAACACACAGTTAACGGCAGCCCCAGACGGGGTCGGAGCTGACCGCTCAATCTGGTGTATATGGGGATCACCCCATCCGATGACGCACCAGCGTGATTTGGGTTGACTCCGATCCTCGGTCATCTCGAGAGGATTCATCTGACCATGGTTGATTGCCGCCTGCTTGGCCATTTCAATGTCTTTGGCAGCGATCTCCTTCGGCTTAAACCGATCTACGAATCTCGAGTTGAGAACGTGCTCCGGATGGAGCCGCTCAAACTCTTCCGACTCCTTGACTGTAAGGACGCGGATGGCCTTGTTGTTCAGCAGGGAGTCGAACTCTTTCTTTCGTGCACTTCGGAACTTTTCCCGCTCCTCTCCCTGCAAACGAGAGAACTCCACCTGACCAAACGAAGTCTTGCTCTTCGTCAGGTACATGCACCGGTCTCGAGCACAGTAGCTTCCTTCAGCTTCATGAGCTTGGAACTGGGTTTTGGGAGAGAGCGGCTCGAGGTGTCGTCGTCCAGTCGTTTGTAGTTTCACCCACTTGGGCTCGGACACTGCCACGTAGTTTGCATGGGCCATCTCCGGCATATCAAACTGGACGACCTCGAGGTAGGTCGAGGGCTTGATCTCCTCGTCCATGAAGTTGCCCTTGGCGTAGTACGGTTGGTGCACGGGAGGACCACGACGTTCTCGAACGGGTCCAAGAAGTAAAGCCCCATCGTGGGCCTCGTCCACACGTATCACCGACCGTGGCTCCACCGTAGTTCGCGGTGGCTGAAGTGCTTCTGTAGGGGCGGTCGACTGTATGCTCTGTCGTCGGCTAAAGTTCGGCTCCGAGAGAGGGGCCACGTCACTAGCCATCTCACCGGCCGTGGTCGTTTCATCATCTCGTGGTACTGCAGGAGGTTCAGGGGGTTCAGGTTCAGCAGGAGGTGCAATGGACGGACTGTAATCGAAGTCCGTGTCCTCGAAGATCTCGGGGAAAATCTCCTCGGCCGTCCTGTCAGGAACTCCTTCACGAGTGACATCCTCGTAGCCAGTCCGACTGCCCTCGCGAACCTGTTCAAGAAGGTCTCGGTGTAGTTCGGTCACCAGAGTGGCACCCAAGTCCTCCTCCGAAGACGCCGGGCGCAGCTGCTCAGCCGACACCTTCCACAACCGGCCTCTCATATTAATCCACCAGGAATTGCCTCCCGGTGTCATCGCAATGAGAGCCCCAGGTCCAACCCAACCATAGCGGTTGTCCGTTTTCCGCCATACATAGGCCCATTGACCTGGCCTGAAGCTAAAGGAGTGGACGTCCGACCTTCGGGTGAGAGCGGAAGAGGCTCGGTGCACCGACACGATGTCGTCCTCCTTCAGCCATGCTGCGCGAGCGGCTTCTCTGATGGCCCAGCCTCGTTGAACCAAATCCCCTGCAGAGGCTCGAACCATCTCTTGGTCCCATTTGTCCGTTGCCATCAAAGAGCCCGGAAGTCGAAGGGAACGACCGAAAAGCCGTTGGTTTGGCGAGAAACCATGCCGATCGTACAAGCTGTTATGGCCTGCCACCACTTGGGCGACAACCATGTCAATCTCTTCGGCAACGGCAGAGGTTTCTTGCATGACCGTTTTCATCTTCTTTTTCACGGTTCCAATGGCTCGCTCGGCCCTTCCGTTCTTCCAGGGAGAGGACCCATCGGTAAAGTGCACCGCTGCGCCCATCTGTGACATGTACTCCACGAACTGCTCGCCCGTGAACTCTGGTCCTTGGTCGCAGATCACCAACTCTGGCACGCCGAAAGGCGCTATCCAACATTTGCTCAGAGCCTGTCTCACCGTCAGGGCTTTGGCGTCGGAGCACTGAGTTACTTGGATGTACCCGGTGCCATAGTCGATGCACAGCAAGAACACCCGCTCGACCCCGAACATGTTCATGTAGAACAGGTCCACCGCCACGATGGCATTGAACTCCAGGGCCTTCGCCAGGTGTGCCGGTCTCGCCGGTAACGAGTGTTTCGATGCCTCGCACAGAGGGCATGCAAAGTGTTCCTTTATCCACAGCAGTACATCTTCCCGAACACCAGAGTGGCGCAACGCTCGGAGGAACACATCCTTGGCTGGGTGATTCAGGTTCCTGTGCACCTTGAAGATTTCTCGGCGCAGTTGGGGATGTAGTGAGAACCGTCCCGACGCCTCGTGCTTGCGGTAGTCATCCATGGCTTCCATAGCTTTTGTCACCTCTGAGTTGTCCGTCACTGGTCGCAAGGCACTCTGAACTTCCCGAAGAGCTTCGTCACCGTCTCCTTCACCTCCGTCTCCATGTTCCTCGTCATCCACATTCATGTAGCTTGAGGTTGTACGTGCTGAGTCCGACGAAGCCAACGAAGCTAAGAGCGCCAATTTCCCTTCCCCATAGAGAGAGAAAGCAACCTCAGAGCGTAACACAAAGGCCGTTTGAGCGCGGACGGCTTTCAGTAGACCTTCAAAGGCCGCCCGATGGCGACTGGCCGCCGCTTGCACGTCCTGAGTTGATGGATGTGTGCCGCCATTCAGAGCCTGCCCATGACACAAACAGTGCAGGAATGACCGAACACATAGTTCCAACTCCTCAGGATCGGAAGACACCCATGCACAGGAGTGCCAGTCGACCGTGCCAAGAATTCGGTGTAGTGTCTTGTCGTTGGTGAGCACATGCAGCTGGGGCCCAGACGCGCACAAGGACATTGAAGTCGCTGACGACGACGGAAGTTGCCGTAGAAGTCCTCGACGGGCTTGCGTCTTGCACGCTACGGCATAGATGCGCCCGTTCATGTCCTGCTCCCGAGCTATAGAGACCATGACTTCCCAGCTGCTTCCAGACACCCAGCCCGTGGCAAAGGCTGGGCAGCATTCCTTGACTGCTTGTAGTGCTCGGCCTCGGTCATGTCGTTGACGAAAATCCCAAGCGAACTGAAAACTGAGTGCACGGTGACCATAAGCGCCGGTGTCCTGCAAGTTCTCGTCACGAACTGGAGACGACACTGGCCATGACTGCACCTGATCTTGGGACGACACTGGCCATGACTGCACCTGATCTAAATAACGGACCCTCGTTGGTGTAGATCGCTGTTTTCCGACTTGATGCAGGGAAGTGGTCGTCGACGACGAAATCGCTGAACTCTCGCTCTTTTGGTCTGACCTCAAGACCCTCGTTGGTGTAGATCGTTGTTTTCCGAGTTGATGCAGGGTTGTGGTTGTCGTCGATGCACACTCTTGTCCCGTAGGTGTCTGCGGTCGTTGGTGGTCTTGTTCACCCTTCTCGTCACAAATCTCTTCCAGACTTGCCATCACAAGGGTTTTCTGGGGTTTATGCAAAGAGCTCACTGAATTGCAAAAGAAGTTGCCGAGGTAGAGGTCATTGTACTCCCGTCCCGGCAACCGAAAAAGAACGTACTCAAAAGTCTTGGACTCGTCACCTTGTAGAATCCCGGCCTCCAGCCGGTAGAATGGCAACTTCGATGTTGTAGAAGTCGCCTGCGGTGACACTTGTCCTAAAATCGACAGGAGAATTGCGAGGCCAGATGCGGTTGCATAGCCTCGTGTTGCCATTGAGCGCCGAACAAAGGAGGGAGCGCTCTCCAGCATGACAAAGGTCGTAGTGCTCGTGGTGCTTGACGTGTTGTTCTCCGGCTTTCCTAGAGCTCGTCCTGGTCCAAGGTCTCCACCATGGCAAACGAGCTCGGCGTCTTGTCCGCGCCGTGCTCCGTGTCGCTGTCCTGAAGGGCAAACATTTCGGTGTGTTCTTGTTGGAGTCGAACCTGGCGACGACGGGAGCGGTCCTGGATTGGATGTACTCCCGCTGGAAGACTCCTGGACCGCCGTGGGGTAGTTTTCGCTTCTTCTTCCATAGGTCCCGACGTCATTCTCCCGGGTTCGTAGTCCGCCCACTCGCTGGGCTGGAGCTGCACCATCCTGCGAGCATCGACTCGATCCACCTCTCGCACTGGCGCACCCGGGCAAAACACAGCGATTGCCCGTGTCGAAGCGGATCCTCTTCCCTCGCGGATCTGGGTTTGCTCCTCGTGGTACTCCGGCTCGTGGGTGAACATCTCGTCCGGGTAGTTCGCCTCCTTCATCGCGACGTCCTTCTTGGAGTGGATCATGCCCTTCCGATCGTCGTTCTTCTTGGCGTGGATCGTGCCCTCCGGGTAGCCCGTCTCTGAGACTTCCGGTGCCATTGTCCCTGATCGGGTACTCGTTGGTGTCCTCGACGGTCGCGTACGTGCTTGCTCCAGAGTGATCGATCCCCGATTGGGTCCCGACCTCGGTGGTGGTAGCATGCGAGGGGGCTCGGTGCTGCGATACACTGGACGAACGTGTTCCGGAAGTGCACCTCGTCCCGGAACCACTGTCGCCGACTCGGTCCGTTCCCACCGACTCCCGCAACTCAGACACACCCACCAGTGTTTTGCCTGGTTGCCTCGCATTCTCAGCTGGTCCTCGATGTGCTCGCACTTCTCCGGCTCCTTGGGCCATTGCTTCTGAGTTTGACTGCGAGTCATCTGGCTTCCAAGTCCTTGTCGTAGAGGTCGTTGAGGTCGGTCCTTTCGTGGTGGTGCTTGCGGTACCGTCGAGGATGAAGATGCTGCGTCCTGAGCAGGAGCTACCGTCAAGGCATCGATCACCATCTGGTCGCGAGTCGTAGCGATCATGCGGACGATGATCCGCACCAGTCTGGCCCAAGCCTTCTGGCACCAGATTGAGCCTCGTTGCCTGCGTCCCAGGCGCTGAGGATCGGCCAGCTCGCCTTGCACAAGCTCTTGCACTCGCTGCTGCATGGCACGAAGTGATCGCGAGGAAGGTCGCCACTCGAGCGAACATTGAGTGCTCCTTGTTCCGATCTCGGGCCCAGGCGACAAAGAAGGCCGAGTGCTTTGACACGCCACGCTTCATGCTTGCTTGCACTGAAATGAACACATCCCGACTCTTCTCTCGGACTCGCTGCCACACATCAACCGCATGATCAACCGCATGAGTTTGCAGGGTGCTCGACTCCATCATACAACCTGCCCCAACCGAAGAGAAAACACCCTCAAAGTCATGCTCAGCATCGGCAAGGCCGGCCTCGGCGGAATCCAACCGCCCAGGCTGTAGGAGCGCCTGGCCGATAGAAAAGGAAGGCACCGACGCAAAGTTTGGGGTCGTAGGTGAAGCAGCAGAGACAGTAGAAGCTGTAGAGGTCGTGTTGGGCTCGGGGATTACTTGCTGGAAGATCACGGTACCTGTCCACGCGGAATCCAAACGACGCGAACCAAGGTTACCTTGCCAAACGTCATTGATGACATAGGGGTGCTGGCCATGAGGGGCATCCAGGAAGGTTACACGGGTGGCTTCCAGGTGGGACTGCATGTCAGGAGGCATACACTCTGAAGGGAGCACCATGCACTGACGCGACCCCGCAAGAAACGCAACCTCCTGCATGGTACCGCATGGTTGCCTCAGCCACACGGTCACTCCCCGATGACGCTGCACGGGACCTTGCTTTTGCGCTGGCCGAGGCTGTCGTGGCAACTGAAAGGGGTCCTTGCCACCACGCTGCATTTCCCGTGGCAGTTGCCATCGCCCATCGAACTCCACCACTGAGATCGCTCGGTGTCCCGACGGCAATCGCTGCATCGGAGATGCCTTGCCCTGCCTGGTCCGCACCTCGGCCTTGTCATAGTCGATGACCATGCCGATGAGCTCCTGGAAGGACACGGGCAACAACAGGGGCGTCTCGAAGCCGTCGGTGTCCTGGACCTCTGTGACACGGAGTAGCCCATTGGTCTGGCACACGCCGATGGGAACGTCCCAAATGCCCAGAACATGAGCATTGCCACCTATGCCAGCGCAAGCACCGGCAGGCCCTCGGACTTGAAGCGGTCGTAGGCATTGTTGCGTGAGCGCATCCTTGAGGCGAGAGAACGCCCCCGAGCCTATGACACCCTCCTCTGCTGCACTGTCCACGAGCCCCTGACCGGAGCCGGTCCGCACACCAGCAAACACAGCGATGTCCTTTGGCAGCTGGCGAGCATCCGGGTCCGCCTTGGTCTGCATGAAGGTCCTGTTGATTGCCCCCACGCCCTGGCTCACCACAAAGCTTGCTCGACCATCAGCCGCAGGAGGCTGTCCAACAGGGCAATCCCGGCTGAAGTGCCCAAGCTCGCCACAGCTATAGCAGCGGGTGCGTGAGAGCAAGTCGCTAGCCGAGCCGCGATACGCACCTTTGCCACGGCCCTTTCCGAGTCGGTCAGAGCGCTTTCCTTTCCCTTTTGCTTTGCCTGCGCCCCGACCCTTGCCCTTGCCCTTCTTGCCCTTCTTCTCGTCCGGCCGAAAGAACTGCCGCCCCTTCCTCCGCGCTTGCATTTCACGGCGCACGTCCTGGTAGGCGGGAAAGCTTGAGGATTCAGGCCTTTCTCCCTCGAAGTAGATCTGGTTGTAGGCGTCATTGTAGGCCCAGATATACAAGGCCTCTTCCTCGTCGTACTCCCGGTCGGCCTCGAAGTAGAGCAAGGGCTCGCCTTGCTCATCGAACTCCGGCTCCTCGTAGAAGCCGCCGTGGCCCTTCTCCTCGTCCCACTCGTCGTCCCCGCCTTCGCAGCGAGGCGGATCATTCTCCTCAGCCTCTTGCTCCTCGTCTCGCATCCAGTACGAAGCCGCAGGCTCCCCACTCGTCATCAAGTTCGAGGTAAGCATAGGCCTAAGTAGAGCATCCGGACGATCCAAAGGACGGAGAGCTGTCGCCACCTCGTCGAAGGTCAAGAGGGCGCTGTGCTTGATTGCCAAGGACTCCCGCTGTGCCTCAGTCAAGCTTGCTTGCCGTAGAAGGATCCGGCCCGCGATCTTTTCCGGAATGCGCTCGCCAACCAAGCTCTCCACTTCCTGGCGAGCAAGTTCCTTGGAGGATATGAAGTTAGCAAAGGACTCGTTCTTAGGTCGGTCTCCTTGAAAGAAAAAGGCATCTATGGATGCAGGGCCTGCTGCATCCAAGTATGGTTTGAACTTGTCCAGCACGGCCGTAAGAATCGCACCATAGCCCGCCTCGGTCATCACGATCTCCATCGGCAGGCCTTCGGCGATTCTGCGGGGCACGCTGCCCTCGGGAAAACTCTGGAAGAGCTTCACTCCCCACCGATGGCGGGGCACCTGGTTGTCTATCTCCCAGAAGCTGAGCTGTCGCAACCAGGCCCTCAAAGTACTTGTGTTTCCCGACCACGAAGGCAGCACCTTCCTTTCGCCAGAGACAGCCATTGTCAAAGCCTTCACGATAGCATCGCTGGTGCTCATTCCAGCCGATCCTTGATCTGCTGGAGGTCTCCTCCCTAAAACTTCAAAGGCACTCTGTACCCCTTTGGGGTGTTCTCCTGTCGTAGAGCTCCCGGGTTGCCCGGCGGCTCCAAGAGCGTTAGCCAAACCGCCAGCAATGCTGGCTCCAGGATTTAACGCCTCTCGGCTTCCAGCTGCTTCTCCACTGTTGTCTACATTCGCAGGTCTAGTGGGTTGCCCCGAGGGGGCTGGAGTTCCGAGCAACGGCTGTCCAGGAGCTAGCGGAGAAACTGGGCTCACAGGTATAGTCCCCGTACCAGGTCGCAGGCCCGCCTGGTCAAACGGCCGCGTCGTAGCATACGCCAAGGGGCCGGGTGCCAGGCCGGGCACCCCGAAACCATAACCTTTTCCACGCCAGGCTTCCATGAAGCTTCCAGGTGGACCGTTCATGATTTCGGGCTGGAGCTCACCGGCTCCGCTGCCACTGTAAAGTAACAGCTCTTTGATGGATTCAACAAGACTGCACAACGCACATCCATGAGAGGATTCTTTTACCTGCGCGCCACTAAGCTCAAGGCCTCGGGAGGTAGTGCAACGGCATGCATGTGAGGTTCAGACAGCATCAGGAAAGTAGCAGCTATGAGAATCATGTTTCACAGCACACATCACTGCGCGTGAATGTGGTGAAAATCTCATGCAGTGCTGTGCTCAGAGCATCAAGTCATGCACGGTTTGCCCATCTTCCGACGAAAGGCATCGGCAAGTCGCTAATTGCCACTACCCGTAGCTACGTGTTCCTGTGCTCAAAACTTGGATTGGAGTTAAGTCTTGGTCCAGGCAAGACACAGGCTGGGGCTGTCGACCAGCTGCAGCTTCAGAAGCAGCCGTCCCTCCTTCTGTCCTCGACAGACGAACGACAGCTTGTCGCTGCGCGGAGGCTTGAAGCTGCTTGGCAGGGAAGCATAATCCAGTGCTCTGGGATTACAAGTAGAGGGCCAAGCTCCATAGCCTAAACTAGACCAGAACAACCCATTTGGTTGGCCCCCTGGTCCTTTGGACTCGCTGCCACCGCCTTAGGCCGAGAGTAGGGGGCTCTGGCTCTAGCGAGTTGGCTCGCAAAAACGACGGAGAACTCTTTGCGGAGCTGCCACCGAACTTCAGAATGGTGCGGTCAGGCTGTACGAACCCTCGTAAAACTTCCGATATCAACAAGAACAAGACTCTGAAGACCGCAGACGAGCTACGAAGGAAAACAGATCCACACACATTCTGCACCCTGCAGACTCTGCCCCCAGAACATAGCAAGTCATGCAAAAAGGCAGCGACAACTTCAACAACATGCCTTAACCCCAAATGCTCAAATCGAGCCCAGTCGCCCAATTGTGCCAGCTGCAAGAAATCCGGGAAGGAGGAGGCACAAAGCGTGCAGGCATCCCCTGGAAAAGTGGGGGTTTGGAGTTCGGTGGCAGCAGAGCTGGTGCCGAGTTTTTAGCTTATGTTTCAGCATGATTCAGGTTTCTGGGATTGCTAGCATCCCGCATAAACGATCTCGGATACTTCTTGGATGTATGTGCTTCGGCGGTTCCTCTACGTAGAGGGCATGGGGAGCGGAGGGCTCTCAGCATCAATTAGAACAAGGCGTCGGCGCTTTGGGAAGTACAGGTCGCAATTCGGGATCTGCGACAGGTCTCGCAGCCTCCAGAGCCGAACGATCCCTGTGCGCTCCGGGTCTTGAAGAACTTCCATTGTGTGGGCTATTCATGATCTATTCAATTAACTGAAGGGTTGATATACGTACATAACCAATTGAGATATGCACTTACTTGTACATATATATATATATATATGTATATATATATATATCTGTTTGTACCATGCAATTGTTTGCTTGCGTAATTTCTTATCATTTACCGTTCGTCTCCTTACCATGATTACTGTTACTCTTATTCTTCTTATTATTGATTAATTTTCCGGTTCTTACTATGATTGTTATCAGGACTCATTCCCCACGCTGCAGTCGCTTCAGACTCCGCTTAGCGAGCTGACGACATCATGATGCTACTATACTCATGCTGCCGCTCCTACATTTTCTACTACTATTCCTACTACTACTCCTACTACGACCACTACTACTACCACTACGACTACTACCACTACTCCACTAACACTACCGCTACCACTACCACTACCACTACTACTACTACTACTACTACTGCGTGAGGGTTTGGTATTGATGATATGTTGTAGATGCTCACCTCACCGAGCGTGTTGTTGATATAGTTGTGGTATTGCCAATG
>CAJNDV010000470.1:0-66606 GCA_905221635.1 Symbiodinium sp. CCMP2456
AAGTAGGGAGCGAGCTGGTATCTGAGTCCTCCGGATCTGCACCTGATTTGGCCTTGGCTTTGACCTTGGGTCGGGACCTTGAGCGTGCTGTGGCTTTCGCGTTTCCTCTCCGGCTGGCCTCCTTCGGCCCCATGATCGCCAGCTACGTGCACTCTTTTGAGCCGTAGGCTGACTGGCGAGTGCTGGGTGGAAGCTCTGCAACAGCGAAACAGGCTGAGGGCTAAGGCTGCAAGCAGCTTCACTCTGAGCATCGGACCGATGGGCTGAGGAGGGCCACAGGGCCAGAGCTAGGAGGATCAAGGCAGCTACAAGGGGCTTCGGTAGACCCCTGTGCAGCAGTGTTCCATCATGCAGCCTACAGCTGTGTTTTGGTTGCAAGGTCCCGTGCCTTCTAGTGGAGCCGGTATGTTGGATGTCCAGGCCTTTACCGTTTTTAGAATGCATCTCTCTCACAAGGGCGGAGCCAAGGAGCTTAGCAGCAGCAGCAGCAGCAGTAGCAGTAGCAATAGCAGGATCGGGAGCCGGAGCTGGAGTGGCAGCTGCAGCGGCATTATCAGCAGCACTAGCGCTGCAATATGGTACTTACTAGCTCTAGCCCTGGCATGAGCACGAGCACGAGCAAGAGTCAGGAACAGTGGGAGTAGGAGTAGCAGTAGGGAGCAGGAGCAGTGGGAGTAATAGGTGTAGTACCTGTTGTTGCTACTGCTGGTGGTGTTGGTGGTGGTGGTAGTGGAGCTGCTGCTGCTTGCTGTTGGTTGTGGCGATGATGTTTTGTGGCAGCTCCGTGCAGAAATGCTTGCATTGGACAGTGCGAGCACATGTATTGTCAACATTATTATTGCTATTGCTACTAGTATTGTTACTGTTAATATGATTCGGAAAATTTCCGTCATAATGACTGTTGCTCTGGGTCGTCGTTGTCGTCGCCTTCATCGTCGTGGTCGACTGCTGTAGCAGCAGTGATGGCAGTGGCAACAGCAGTTGCAGAAGCTGTAGCAGTCGCAGTGTCAGGATTGGTTTTCGTGGTAGTCGTAGCAGCAGCAGGAGGAGGAGGAGCGTTGCAGTGGCAGCAGAAGCAGAGCAGGAGAAGGGCCAGAGGAGCAGGAGCAGGAGCGGGAGCGGGAGTGTTTGGAGAAGTAGCAGTAGTAGTAGTAGTAGTAGTAGTAGTAGTAGTAGTAGTAGCAGTAGCAGTAGCAGTAGCAGCAGCAGCAGCAACAGCAGCAGCAGCCGCCACCGCCGGTACGGCACCACAAGTACGTTGAGTATGTAAAGTCAACATGCCGATATTATGGGAAGTCTTTGCTGCCATTCTTGGCTCCAGCAGCTCAGACTTGCCGCATTTCCCAGGATGGCAGGGAACTAGTGAAGTTGAAAGTGGTCCGGGGCATGGGTGCCAGTTCGCAGTCCCTGTGCTGCGCCAGGTCCTTTGCTTTACAGGGTCTTATGCTCACACCCAAGAATGGTCGCCCTGTTTCTGCTACCCTGCACGGTTTGTGCATAATTATCTTTGCAAGCTGCCAGTCGATCCAAACGCAACACACGCTGTGGCTTGCAATCGCAAGAATCCAGAAAGGTGCATAACCAGTGACGCTCGCTCAGGTGCTGCGTGCCATGCTGCCCACGAGCAGGTTGCCTTAGCTCTTGGACATGCGGTGCATTACACATTGGACGCACCCCTCAGGAGTTGTTGACGGGCCAAAGCAGTGGGTCCCACTGGCACGGATTGCATCTTGGGCAAGGAAGCCCTCTCAGTCCCAAACCCTTAAGCCCTAAAGCCCTAAAGTCCTAAGCCCAAAACCCTAATCACTAAACCCTAAACGCCCCAAAGCTCTAAATCCTAAACCCTAGACCCTAAACCCTAATGCCCTAAAGCTCTAAATCCTAAACCCTAGACCCTAAACCCTACCTCAAACCCTAATGCCCTAAAGCTCTAAATCCTAAACCCTAAAGCCCTAAAGCCCTAAAGCCCGAATGCCCTAATGCCCTAAAGCCCTAAATCCTAAACCCTAAACCCTAAACCCCAAAGGCCTAAAGCCCGAAACCCTGTCGGCCTGAAAGGATTGAAAGTTCGACTTCTGCCAGGATGGCCCGGCTTCCTTCCCAGGCCGGGTGCTTGTCCTCCGGAGTCATATGGGGGTTTCCGAAAATAGGGGACCCCAATATCATACCCTAAATAGTAGGATCCTTATTCTAAGGACCCCAAAATAAGGTACCCCTAATTTTCCGAAACTCCCATATCGGGGCCTTAGTCGTTAGAAGAGGGTTCCTTTAAAGGGATACTTAAAGGGTTCTATAAGGGATCTATGATAAGGTTCTATATTAGGGGCCTTTATTAATTAGAATAGGGTTTGGGGTATAGTATACTTTAATTATAATAAGGAGCCCCCCCCAGAAAAAACTCTATTCTCATTATACAGGCCCCTACATTATGGCATTGTGTTTCCGAGTGCTTCAGACTTTTCCCAAGCAGGCTCGCATACCATCTCGCAGGCCGTGAGGTTTATGATAGGACACATCTTTTACACAACGTACTGACATGCAGCGTCCTTTTACAATCTCCTGTGCATTTGCTTTACTTCATGGGTAGTTCTCTAAATCAGGGTCCCTTTTTAGGTCCCCAATATAGTACGACACCCTTATAAAAAGGATCCTAAAAGGGACCCCTAATTTAGAGAACCCCTATAACCCCTAAACCCTAACCCCTAAACCCTAAACCCAAACCCCTAAACAATAAACCCTAACCCCTAAACCCTAAACCCCAAACTACCCTCATGCAGTTTGCCTGAGTGGTGCCCTCAGGGCAAGAAAGTGGCAGCAGCTGCCGCACGGGGAGCCGGCCCGGTCTCCAAACTACAGCGGGTGAAGGTCCGAGGGGTCATGGCAGTAGTAAGGGTTTAGGGTTTAGGGTTTAGGGGGTTCATAATAAAAAATAGTCGTGATAGTGACATTCACAAGAATAATAGTTATAGCGGTTCATAGCAGTAGTAATGCTAAGATTCATAGTAAGGGTAGTTGTCAAAATTATGGTCCCTTTTGGGGTACCCTAAATAATAGGTGCCGTATTATAATAAGGACCCAAAAAGGGACCATAATTTTGACAAACACCCATAAAGATAACAGTAGTCGTAATAGTAATATTCACATGAATAATAGTTGTAGTGAGATGATAATGATAATGATGATCATACTGTCAATGATAGTGATCATCATGATGATACGAGTATTAACAATGACAGTTATCGTGCTCGTCATCAAAATGATCACAGCAAGAATGATGATAATAGCAACAACAATACTAATATTACTAATAATGAGCTTTTCTTATCATAACAATAACAATCATCATCATCTCGGTGTTCCACAGATCTGCATTGAAAGGTGAGCAAAGCAGCCGCTCTTGTAGCACCGGCGTGCCCGCCAGGCCTGCTACTGGTTCGGCTGCCTTTTTACCGTATGCGATTCTCTGTTAGGAATGCTTGCAAAGTCGCGTGAGGCTGTGCTGTGGTGTCAGCGGATCTTCTTCATCATCTTCAGCAAGAGGCCTCACGAAGCTCCAATGTGAACAATATGCAAAGACAGTCAGTTTGCATGCGGTGCAGGTTGGAACAAAGGCAACAGCGCCGGTACGCCCCAGTGACCGCCATCGTCGCTGTTGCTGCGCAACCGAGACGCTCCTTCGAAACCTATCCCCTGCGCAGCATGCGCCGAAATACGAAGCTCGCCACGAGCTGAATAGCCGGCCTGCGCCGTCCTCGGAAGGAAGTCTCTTCTTTAGGCTTCGTGGGGTTCCCAATTCTGCTCCAGGAGCCCAGCAAGGCACAAGCTCGTCCAAAGCGCCAGAAGGACCCAGGCACGCACTAGGAGTCTTCGCAGCCACCCTGAGCTCCCTCCGGTGTCCAGGCAGCCAAGAGGTCCTGCCCTTGAAAGCCGCAGCCGTCCTCAATGATGAGGTAATCACTCCGGATCGGGGGGACCCTTAGTGGGATGCTCCAAAATGCTGATCAACTGCTCAGAGAGAGGTTCCACCACCACCGGGCGCCCGCCATGCCGGTGTTGGCCATGGCCTTGGCAGGTGGCAAATTCATCTGCCATCTTTATCGAGAGTGTTCGCTGCATGACTTCGTTTACATTGTAATTTGTACAGCCAAGAGTAGTCGTAGAGCCCGTAGCCGTAGCCGTAGCAGCAGCAGTAGCAGTAGCAGGAGGAGGAGGAGGAAGTGGGTAGGAGTAGGAGTAGGAGTAGGAGTAGGAGTAGGAGTAGGAGTAGGAGTAGGAGTAGGAGTAGGAGTAGGAGTAGGAGTAGTAGGAGGAGGAGGAGGAGGAGGAGTAGTAGTAGCAGCAGGGGGCAGGGGCAGGAACAGGAGCAGCATGAGCAGCAGCACCCAGCAGCAGCAGCCGCCACCCCCGCCGGTCGTCACAGTCGTCGAAGTCGTCGTAGTTGTCGTCGTCGTGACGGTGGTAGTGGTGGTGGTGGTGGTGGTGGTGGTGGTGGTGGGGGTGGGGGTGGTGGTGCTGGTGGTGGTGGTGGTCGTGGTGGTGGCAGTGGCAGTGGCAGTGGCAGTGGCAGGGGCAGTGAAGGCGCAGTGATAGCGGCAGTGCTAGTGGTAGTGGCACTAAAAACAGCACGACGGCAACTAGTGCTACTTCGACAACGCTTGCTACTGCTGCCGGTACCGCCCCTGCTGCTGCTGCTGCAACTGCTACTGCTGCTACTTGAAACTACCACTACTGCTGCCCCAGAAACAAGTCGACGAAGAATGCCTGCACGACTTGACAACTGTCGACCTGGTACGACAACTCGCGGAAGCCACGGTGAGTGGTACCTTCGTGGCTCGCTTGCCCGACCATGGTGGGTTTGTCGTTGTGTGGCTGCTTCAGCTGCCCTAGGCACTGTGCAGGCTGTGGAGGAGGCAACGTGATCAGTGGACAAACTAATTCTGTTTTTTGATAGATTGCTACTGAATGACTGGACAGGGCACGCAGACGTCCTTTGAGGAGAACAAGGCTCCTGAGACGACTGCATCCTTGTCTGTAGTGTTGGAAGCAGCACTTGTCTGCTTCTTAGGCGGGCGCACCACCTCCCCGACCGCAAGCTGTGCCACAAGCTGGACCGCTGCCCACTTCGGCTCGTCGGGTGCTCATTGCACGGTGTAAAAACTGAAAGTCGGCGGGATTCTTGCACAGTGGCTCAGGAGAGGGCCTCGAGATGCGACCGACCTTGAATGTAAACAGACACCGTGTGGACGGCGTGACTGAGGCAGTGCGCAGTGAATGCAGATGAATTCTGACTGTTCTCTCTTCTTTCGCTCATCGCGTAGAGGCCACTCCCTTGCAGCATGATGGTATGCTGGCGCCTCGCCAGGCAGTCTTGTTGGAATTTTGTGCGGAAGCCGCAGACTTCGCACCAGGGGTGAAATCTGACCGTAGAATTGCAAGGCGGCGGTGGCCGCACCGGCAGCAGTAGCTCAGCCTCAGCCAGTGGAGTTGCACCCTCATGTTTTGCAGCGAGATTTCTTGTGATCCGGGCTCAAAGAGTATGCTCTGCCTGCAACAGGACTTCGCAAAACTATGGACGGTGCGATCCTTTCCACTTGGACAGGCGAGGAGTCACAGCGCGATCCTGATGAATAGAACAGTCTGTTTACTTCAGGATTACCGCCGAGAAAGAACGTGATCGAAAGAGGCCCGAAGTCAGACTACTATTGTTAGTATTATCTCACTGCTATTATTCTTATTACTGATATTACTACTATTGTTCTGATTCCAGAAGTCAGATTACTATTGTTGCTATTATTTCACTGCTATTATTCTTATTACTGATCTTACTACTATTGTTCTGATTCCAGAAGTCAGATGACTATTGTTGCTATTAGATCACTGCTATGATTCTTATTACTGATCTTACTCATATGGGGGGTTCCGAAAGTAGGGGACCCTAATATAGTACCCTAAATAGTAGGATCCTTATATTATAAGGACCCCAGAATAAGGTACCTTATTTTCGGAAACTCCCATATTCTTCTGATTTCTTCTGAGTATGAACCCATCGGCTCCCTCGGCTCACGGCCTGCGACTGCAGGGTCCAGGCCCAGATGCTCGCGGAGCAGATTCAGGAGCCGGAGCCCCTAAACCCTAAACCCTAAACCCTAAACCCTAAATCCTAAACCCTAAACCCTAAACCCTAAATCCTAAACCCTAAGCCCTAACCCTAAACCCTAAACCCTAAAGCTCCCCAGGTCTCTTCTGCACCGCCGCGGCTCGTGACATCTCTGGGTAGATCTCTGAATTGGGGGTCCCTTTAAGGGTCCTGTTTAGAAGGGTGCCGTACTATTTTGGGGACCTAAGAAAAGGGATCCTAGTTTAGAGAACTACTACCCATGTAAACTCTTTTACCAACTCCTTGGGGCTGTCCTTTCCGCGCCTTCTGCTTTTTCCTCATTGCTGAGACTTGCCCGAATTGCTCGGCCAGTTCGGCCCAGCAGCCGCGGCGTGCTAGGTTGCATCTTACTTTGCCATGATTGCTCGGCGAGAGACACGGCACTGTCCCCCACGAAAAGCGAGGCTGAGCCGGTAATCATATAGACATATGGCATATGGCCTCGTACCATCTCGTAGCTTGTAACTTTGTGGATGGCGCCGACGCTTTGCCATGGATGGAAACTGCTGGGACTTCAAGGCCCGCGACCGCCGCAGCTCCTCATGTGTCAAGTGCGGCTCTGAAGGAAGGCCCCGTGCGCTGCACCGACTGCGGTCCGAGACCCGCTGCCTGCAGCACGTTCTGCACTCATCGCAGTGCTTGTCAAGGTCGAGCCTGGCCAGCCCGCAGCAAGGGCGTATCTCTCAGCATGGCGCCCGAGTGCTTTTGGAGCCGGGCGGAGACTGGAATCTGCCTTGTCCGGGATGCACCGGCACTTTCACTGGTGTAAATTACCCAGAGGGTGCTACTCGATTTCTCAGTTCGAGGTTTTTCAGGCATCAGAAGCACAGGAGGGACCAGCTCATTCCTCTCTTTCCACAGTTTCAGTCTTGATTCGCTTGCCCGCCCCGTGCTTCAAGACGCTTTTGACCTCCGGTCTGCCGCAGGCTGTTTGGTTCAGTTGGTGTAATTTAGGGAGCTGTGGAGGCAACCAAGGCCCTGAGGTGCCCCTGGGCCGCAGCGAGACTCCAGCGCCTTGCAAGTTGAGCAGCCAAGCTTCTAGAAAATTTAGAGCGGCTTCCTACACTAACCTGTATAGTAGCCCTTAAAGCAATCTTGGAGTAACCACTATCTGCTGAGTTGGCTTCGAGGAAAACAGCCTCGATCCACGCTCCACTTGCAGTGAGGAGGCCAGTTCTTCGGATTGCGCAAAGGCCTTCAGACGAATTAATTCTTCTGTACAGCCCAGGACAGCTGACTAAGCACCATGGATGATGCAGTTTTCGTGCGACTCGGCATGCTCCGGGTGTTTGGTGACCACGCCGCTCAAGCGCGACGTGCTCAGGAGTCTCAAGATGCCTTCTGCACATGCTGAGGTTCGACACTGAAAGCGAGCAAGCGACGAACTTTGCCATTGCAGTCGCTTCCTCAGGGAATCGTAGACGAATCCACGGATCTACCATGCCCATCATGAGGTGTGGAAGTCGCTGCTACTTAGCTGACACAGACAGAGATCTTGTTCCTTGCATCGTTCATGACAGTCTTGATCTCTTGCCTGTCAGCTCAGGAAAGCGTGGCTAGGTGTCTCTTTCAGGGAACCACAACCGGGCACAAAGCAGTTCGAGGTGAAGGCCAGGGTGTGAGTCTTCACGGTGGAGGTTTCAGAAAATAAAGGACCTCACATAGTAGGATCCCTACTGTAAAGGCCCCTACAAAGGTAGCCCAAAGGTACTCCCAATTTTCTGAAGCCTCCACATCTCGCTGTCATTTGTGGACCTCCTGCTTTGGGACGTGCTGGAGAGCTCAGGCTCCGAACACAGTCATCATCATAACACCCAATATCTTCAAGAACGACGTCGTCAGGGAAGCGCCCGAATCTGAGATCTGTCTGCTGGCATTCGCATGCTTCTTAGCTCTAGCCAGCAAGATACTGGAGCATGCAGCAGACGACAGGTATGAGGCAGCAGCCACGACGAAGAAAAATGCTTCGTGGCCGCATAGAAACTTCCCGCAACCCCCTGCAAGCGTGAGGGTGCCGTTTTGTTTTGCAGGTGGTCTTTCTTCACCACATAGCGTCTGGCTGCAACCTCAACGAGGAGGCGCGTAATGTGGCACTCACGCATCTCTGTAGGTAGCAGGTCACAGTTCACGAGTCAGAGACTATAGAACTGTTAATGATTATTGATATAAGTTATGGAACATAGTATAGAGAGAAAACACCCACCAAAAGCTGTGTTTTTATTTCTACAAAGGTAGATATAGGTAGATAGATAGATAGATAGATAGATATGTAGACCGATAGATAGAGACGTCAGCGCGGCACCTGTCAGGCTGAGCAGGCGCCCGAGGAGTTGAAGAAGTCCGTGGACAAGATTTTCAAAGACAAGAGATATGTGATCTATACCGAGGAGTCCCTGAAGGGAAGCTCTAGGGTTACCCTAGGGGTTGCCAATAAGGGTTACTCGGGGAGGGGGGGGTTGATGCGAGCATCAAGCCCACGAGTTTTTTTGCAAGAGCGCAGGGAAAGCATTGCGAGGATCTCAGCGAAGAGTGCAATGACATGCTCATGGAGAAACTGAATCTGCGAAATGCAGACGAGATGAAGGCCGCTCGGGATCTATGCAGGAGCCTGAATGTTTACGAGTACTATTGCTTAGGGTTCCCTAATAGGTTACACTTCCAGCTGGACGTTTGGATGTTTCTGCTGAGAGCCCGGACACATCTGCGTCCACAGTCTGGCAGATGTAGAGCCGTGGCATACAGCTCGAACTCGGCAGAGTGCGGTGTTTCAGCGCCAAGCTTGGTGGTTGAGACCTAGAACCTCATGAAACTTGCTGTCTACAACTCAGAGCCGGACCTGGAAAGGCACCATGCTTGAAGGAACCAACTCTTCAGACTTTTCGGCGCAAGGAGTCAGAAACAGCCAACGGCCGAAAGGCTGCACACCATCCTTAACGTATCATTTCCAGTCTGAATCTTTCCACCACTTCTCTTCTGCAAACTGTCATTAAGAAGCCAGTGTGCCAGTGTAGCCAATATTTGCTTGGTTTGTGATTACATCTCTTTGCCCTCATGCAGGCTGCCTACGAAAAGCGCGCCTTTCGCCGCAACATTGCGGCTTGGACCGGCAGTTTTGACCGTGCGTGACGGCAGATTTCATGAGGCTCGGCTTCACGAGCATGGCCGCGGATTCGCAAACACAGCCGAGGATATCATGAAGTACAGCGCCAAAGTTGCCAAGGTTCGTGGATTGCAAATTCGTTCATATCTGGCAGACATGGCATGTTGGCATACGTGCCCGTTCCACTGGCCCACACGAGGCACGCACACAAGCGGGAGTCAAGCGAAAGTATGACCTCTGCATCACAGCAGCCAATGTTGAGCATAGCCCCGATGGCATGCCCGTGGCCACTAAGTTGCAACTGAGTGAAATTCAGGCGCGGCAAGGGGGACGGAATTAAGCTGAGGTTGACCGCTTGTTCACGACAATGTCAAAGCTGGCACCGGCGCTCACCATCGGCCGAAACTACGGTGACAAGGCTGGAAGCCTCCAAGCCTTTCAATTTACCCACCTGTGCTGTGACGATCAGGTTTCCAATGCCGATGTGAGACATTCCTTCAACATTGTCGTTGTCCTGACCAAGGAATCCCCCCTGCATCAATCCGTACCTGCAACTTGAAGCTCGCGCACGCTCGCAGGACGCTCTCACCTGCCCAGACTTGATGGGCGAGCTCAAGTCTGCTCTGGAAGCTGAAGCGAGCATCCTCATAGCCGGGACCTTTGCTTCAGAGCCTCAAGGTTTGCTTCGATCGAGGTGACCCTAAGCCACACCCACACCCGAGACCCCCAAACCCTTCCGAAGAAAATGGTCTGGGGCCCCCAAGGTCCACGATCTCTTGAGTTGTCCAGACCTCAAGGCCGAGATCGAGAAATGCGAGGACTGTACTGAAATAAACACAGAGTCTAATCCAGTCTATTAAAATCTACTGCGCTGCACAGTACTGTACTGTACTGTAGTGTACTGAAATGTACTGTAATGTAGTGCAAAGTAGAGTAACGTATTGTATAATATCTTTATCGAGACCGTGGGTGGATTAAGCATGCCGTGAGTACCCTATACGGCTTAGGGCTAGGGTTCTTTTCTTGCATTCTCCTGACTATGGGTAGGGAATGAAGGGTTACATACCCGTTGTCACCTTTTCAGGACAAGGTGGTCGCATCAAGCTTGATGCGCTCTGCGAGATTCGTCTACATGTCAGAGGCCGTTTTTGCGTGTGTGTGTGTGTGTGTGTGTGTGTGTGTGTGCGCCTACATGCTCTTGAATTCGTGCCACAAGGACCCAGCGAGAGGTCATTATTGAGAAAGGCAAGTACATTGCATGTGATGTAGGTCGTCACCAGCGTCGTGCTTGGAATCTTGTCGCCCGGCACGGCCCGGTCCTCGCAGAGCCCAAATGCTCGGCTGCTGCAGTGCTGATTGGCAGTACCACTGAAGCTTCCGTCGGCTGCAGATCAAGACGGACGATGCAAAGTCCCCGCGAACAAAGCAGGCATTGTCCTCCGGAGGTGCGATCTTTGAACATCCAGACATTGCGACGTCGGCTTTCTGTTCGTCGCTCCGGCAGGTGGGAAGCAATTCCGGCTGGAGTACAAGAACTGCTTCGCCCTGGACCTGGCCAAAGATGGTACGGGACAGGTTTACAACACCAAGCCACCCGACTGTACAAGTCCTGCTCTGCAGAAATGTTTCTTCACCGGGGGGAGGGGGAATCTGACATGAATGCGCAGTCATGTTCTGCAAGGTTCAGCGACAAGAAAAAAGACTTGCCCGGCGACATCGACTCGGCCATCAAAGCCCTGTTCGAGTTGTATGATCCGGCCAAGAAGGGCCGCTTGCCAAAGTTGACGGATCTCCACTTCTGACCAGTCTTTACCTCATTCCTCAGCCCTAAACCCTGAACCCTAAACAGCCTGAACAACGGGGTTCAACAAAAACATCGGAACCCTAAACCCTAAACCCTATCTCATCCCAAAGGAAGCATTGGCTGGCCGCAGTTTGCGGAAGTCGATCGCATCGTGACGGAATGCTTGGGTGGCCAGTACGAGGAGATGATCTCTCGCAGAGCCTTCTCAATGATGAACTATCCAGGCCCTAGTGTGCATACGCACATGTGTGTATGTATGTATGTATGTATGTATGTATGTATGTATGTATGTATATATATATATATACATGTCTATATTTTTATACACATCATATATATATATATATGTGTATATATATATATGTGTATGTATATGGAAATCTGTAAATACAGTACTATATGGAGAACTGCATGTTTCAGTACTTTAATGTACTAACACCGTGTACACAGTGTACACACATGGAGAGGGAGATGTAGATTGAGTATCTACTTGGGCAAGAGCCCGATGTTCTTCGGACGTGGCAGGGCTCACCCTGGAGTCGGAGATCTCCTTCACGACCTTCCACAACTACCATGCAGGGGGCCTAGACAGGGTTTAGGGTTGTCATAATGATTCGCTCTGAGCTTTTTCTGCGAGGCCTTCGTTGCGAAGCAGATGGGTGCGTTGGAAGGCACCTGGCCCTGCAGATGTGCCAGATCAAGCTTCAACATGCCTGCCCTGCAGGTGACAGAGATTCCAGCATGCACTACAAGTACATTGTGGACAAGGTGGGCTTTGGGATGCTCTTTCAGCCCAAAGAACCCAATACTCCTCAATTAAGGAATATACCTTAAACCAGAATAATTATTAAGGCCCCGTACAATTTAAGGCATACTCCTTAATTAAGGGGCTTTGGGATGCTCCTTCAGTCGTGGCAGGGCTTGCGGCGTGTAGCTGGTTCAGCGAGTACATGATTCATGGGCCAGGTAAAGAACTCCAAAAAGGGCAAGCGCTTCTTGAAGCTCTTCGACCTGTGCCCCAGGGCCATCTGTTTGCTGCGACGGTTCCCATCCCTTCCGTTTGGTCAGGGGTTCGATCAGTAGGAGGCTTGCACCATCCGATGCTGCATAGTCGCAAGCCTTCAACTTTGGCCCTTGAAGACTTGCCAAGAACGTCTGGGGATGTGTAGCCTTGCTGCTGGATCTTGTGCAAATCCGGCTGCTGGTACCGGCATTAACTACACAGCGATTGGCAGCAGTTTTTCTGGGCACAGGTACATCGTCCATGATGAAAGCAAAGAGTCCATTGCCTTCGCCAAAGCGCTCAAGGTGTCCATCAAAGATCACACGCTTCGTGTCTCCATCTAGCTGTGGATGTGTTGGAGCGTGTTTTGTTTGATGCAAAGCCTGCGGGTTGGCTGCTTGGGTAACAAATAATCAGATTTCTGTCAGCATGATTGCTCGAAATATGTGCTGCTGTAGTGGCACATTTCATCCGAGCACGGTCGGCTTGCTGGTCTCAAACATGTGCATCTGCTAAGGCCCAATGTTCGCACTGCCGTCTGCAACGAGAAGGTTCCAGGAAAGGAGGATATGCCACCTGGCTGGAAAAAGGAACAGCATGAAAAGCAATGACAGAAGCAACAACACTCGCAAGAAGAACATTATCACTAGCAGCCAGCATACAACAGCAGTCAAAGTCACAGCCGTTATGATAGGGGGTTTCCTCCCCGTCCTGGTCCTCGTTCTCGTCCTCCTCACCAACAACGGCAGTCCTGCGAAGTAGACTGACTAGTGGCAATACTTTCCAAAAAAAGAGGGAACCTCATGTTGGGGTCCTTATCATAAGCATCCTACTATTTAGGGTACTATATTGGGGTCCCCTTTCGGAAACCCCCCATATTCATCATGTTTCTGCGTCTTTGCAGCCCTCAGTCTGCACTCGGTGTCCGGCTGCAGCTTAGGCAGCGCACGCAGATTGCCGCGCAAAGTCTGAACGTTCTCATTCTGCTCCAGGAAGACTGCCTACTAAAGGACTGGCTGAGCTTGCAGCGAGCCAACCACCGACTTAGCGCATCCGCGTCCGCACCGAAAAGGAGGAAGTGGCCAAAGATGTCGTTGCTGGAGCAAACGAGGCTGCACAGCAAGAGGCTCCAGCTTCCTCACGAGTGAAGCTTCACATGCCCACAGGGCGCCCAAATCCTGGTGTTGGTGAACATGGAGAACAGCCCGATCCTGGAGAAGGCGCTTCAATACCGAACTCTTGAGCACCGCACTCGCAGAAATGGTGCGTCTCAGACATTTTCAGGAAAGAAAGAAGGCGACTCCAGAGGTCCAGACGGCCATGTCAAGGCCTCCCGTGGTGGAGTACTGGAAGGGCAGCGACCAGGAGGGGCCTTTCTCATCCGAGCGCAGTGAAGTGATAGAGGTAAGAAGCTCTGCAGCGCAGGCCTGCTGCGTCAAGCTTCTAGACCTGATGTCCTTTCCCATCGATGCGAACGCGAAGCGGCCACTGCCGAACAAGACTCTCAGAGGAAATGTGTCAAACTTGTTCTGGTGGGCCTTAGGTCCCACTCAGGCCATCTCCAAACAGTAAGCTGCCGTTCCCCTCTGTGCAGAAGTCAGGAAAGCGACCTTCCGGCAGAAAGAAAATCCGGTGGTGCTTTTCCTGTACCAGCAGTGCGAGGAGGCGCCTCCGCCTTTTGCAACAAACGAGTTGTAGGAATTGTGAGGTACCCGTTGGAGTTTTTAGTTATGGCTTAAGGGGGTTAAAGTGGAAGACTACCATAGTCAGGAGGAGGCCCAACAGGGATTCCTCCTTTCAACATCCCCCTGCCTGTGTGCGGCCTTGCAAGTCAGCCCTCTGCAGGATGCGGTCGCTTCTCAGGCCATGACCGCCTTAGCAAACTTGGTCAGTCCAATCAGCCACTGTGCGAAAAAAGAGCCAAGGGCTCCAACTTGTGGTTCCCGACACATGCTGTAGACGGAGACGCCGAGTTTCTTTGCGATCATCCGAGGCAAAAGTGGTGACTTGACCAGGCCAGCACCTCACACAAAGTTGCTTCCTGAGCTTTGGAGAACTAGTGCTCAGGGCCGAGTTTCTGCGAGATGGAGGCTGCGATGTTCTCCAGGAGCGTTTCTCCTCGCAGCTCGGCTGCGTAGCGAAAGGCCGCAACATGCTCGTCACACCCTGGACTCGAAGTGGCAAAGCGAGACAGGTTCCTCTCAGTCGCCGCTGTCGCAGAACCTGCTGCACGATGTGTGGCGAACTTGGCAATGTACCCGCCTTGTGCCCGAAGGACCCTTTTAAGACCATGTCACATGTCCAATTTGCAACGGTCGCGACGATGCTTGCATCCCGTGTTAAACTCGCCGTGCAGGATGGCCGAACTGGGTACCGTCAAGACCCTCATCGAAGCAATGCAGGCCCATGTGGACTCGCCCAACCTGCAGGCTGGCGGGGTGGCGTCGCCTGAAGTAGCACATGTCTCCTTTTTCGCCAGAACTTGCTATGGGTCAGGGCGATGCATGCTGCGCGATTGTCAACATTGCCCAAGATGACGTTGGCAAGAAGAAAGTCAACGAGCTAGGCGCTTTCTCGTGGGGTTCGGCTGTGTTGGCATTATCGGGCGAGCTTCTTTTGCGTGGTTGTTTGGATCTAGAACTGAATCCGTGAGGATGGGAGCGCCCAGATTGCCTGCCCTCTTGCAACGCTTGCTGCTTGTCCAGGTGGTTTCCAGCAAATGCTGCAATCGCAGAAGAGGTTTGAGTACAATGCTGATTTCTGGGAGATGCGCTGGGGCATGAAGGAGCTTGCGGAAGGGGACACTGTCATGGAATCTTTTCCTCACCTTAGCAAGATGTTTGTCAGAGTGTTCTGCAGTGAACAGAATGGAACAAAAGGTGGTGAAGAACCAAGCTCTTGGCTAGTCATGTTTGGAGATCACTCGCAAGTCTGTTCACTTAGGTCAATTACCACGGCAAGGGACGCTGGGTCACAGGAACCATCACGCGAGTCAACAAGGGCAACGGCGCTTATGATGTTGATTACATGCACGGTGGCAACGACCGCAAGGTGCCCACGAACTTGGTCCGACCCAAAGACAAGTCAGCACTCTGGCTGAACGGGCTAAGCAAGGTAGTAATTTGCAATCCCCAGCCCCAAGCATGGACTGTAAACGGGATCCTAGTAGATGCATCCATCGTTAGCGTCTAGATTCTTGTGCTTGGCACATGATGCCACGCGTGCTGCTTCTCCTTTTCTTTCCTCAGTCGTTCAGCTCGTTTCTTGGCATTATTTATGTCATATTGTCTACTGCTCTTTTATTCTAGGCCAAAATGAATAGAGCAGAGTGGATTCTTTCATTAGTCTACATGGCCGTACACTATATCAGCATAGACTAGACTCTATTTCACGACATGGTATTACTGTTTCAAGTCGTATTCGGCTCGATTGGGCTAGTTTGGGCTAGATTAAATTCTGTTTTGTTATATTAAAGCAGATCGATCAGCATAGTATTATATATCATATGGCAAAGTATTATACTATATTTTACGGCGAGTATAGCAGGATATAACAAGCACCGGCCTTATTGTATATCATACTACATCATATTTTGTTATACTATACGGGTAGTGTAACAGGATAAAGCCGGTACTGGTCTGCTCTGTTCTCCTCCATTCTATCGGTTACTATAGATCCCTGAGGGTTCCTTGATAGTGTTGTCTTGAAAAATCAGAATAGCAGAGCATGGCATAGCAGAGTACAGCATAGCATAGCATACCGTATGGTCTAGTATACTGTATGGCACCGAGCTGGACGAAAGACGAACTGTGTCGAATTACGTTGAGAACACATCCTGCTCACTACAGCAGCAGCTGCGCATGATATCAGATCCGAAAGAAGGCCAGAGCATAAGCAGCCCGTCACAATTTGGACCGAGCTGCCAAAGCCAACCTGGTTGACGTACTTCCCAGCCTGGACAGTGCAGCGACAAGCAACAGCATCGAACATGTGCCATTGTGTAACCTCGCTGATGCCAGAGTAACAGAACAGAGCCATGCTAGACCCCTTGCTGATCGGCTGTTCGAATGGCGACATTTGCGGATGTTCTGTCAGGAATGTGAGAGCCAGCTTGTAGTTCGGCTTCTTCACTATGTTTTGTATTTCGGAGCAGTCGTTCAGATTGTCTGCAGGATTGGTTCTGGCTTGAGCTGTGCGGTCTCTCTCGTTTCAGCCTCGGGAGCTCGAGCATCGCTACTGTAAGGACATGATCGACGAGTTCGTAGCCGTTTGGCAGTGGAAGCCGGAGGGCAAGCTGACGGAAGACGAGCTTACTCTGAAGGCCGACGGCTTCCTCTTCCTGAAACGAGAAGGCCAGGCTGCTGCGGGAACCTGGAACGTTGCGGAGCCCAAGGGCGGAGGCCGGAACTTGGTGAAGATCAAGCTCTCCGTGCCTGGGCTTTCGTCAAGGAAGGAGTTGAGTTTAACCTGCCATAAAAAGAAGACGATATTATCTACCGTAGATCCCTATCATGATACCATGATGGCACCTTTAAGATTCTTTTATTAAGTCCTCAAAAAATGGACCCAGGTGGAGCCTTTCTCGTCCATTGAAATGGAACGAATCTCCTTGACGACTCTTCGCTCGACAAGTGGGCCGCAGAGGGCAGTCCTCAAGGACTCTTTGGACGACTGCCTCTACGTGCCCTGGGCTCTTGTTCAGGAACCCAGCTTCGGTTACCATGATAGGGATCTATAGCGAAATAATGTGGTTTCTCTATTCTGGTAGCTTAAAAGCAAGGCTCCTTAGCAAGAAAGCCCAGGTGGAGTACTTCGAGTTCCCTGAGGGCCTGGCCGATTTCAAGAAGCCGCCTCCCCTCCTCGGCCGGAAACCCGACATCTCCCGGTCGGAGCAGCAGATCGATTGGGTCAAGACCGACGCGCCCCTTTCCTCTCGAAGATTTCGGGATGCCTTTGTCTATTCTCAGGTATTCATGATATGGGTATGGTGTGCTTTCCTGCCAGCCGAGTCTGCTTTTGTGTTGGTTTCAGAGCCTATGAAAGGGTGTGCCTGACTCACTTTCCAGCCGCCGAGGCCGTGGACGGGGCTGCCGGCCAACTTCAACACAAACTTTGCTGCAAGGCACGTTGCCCAAAAGATCTGCTTGGCTTGGCCCATGCAACGACGAGTTCATGACTAGCTGACATGAAGATCCTGACTCCTCATAGCCATGCCGAAGCGCCAGTATTAAAAAGATGTCAGGGGATGTTTGCACTGACTCAACAGGTGGAAGGGCGTCGTCGAAATCACCAAGATGGGTGACTACCAGCTGAAGCTGGAAGCTTGCACCAGCTCCGTCTTGAGGCACCGACAGTGCCGTGCTTGTTTCGAACGCAGACACTTGGAGCTGCAAGGCTCAACGACAAAGTGGTAATCGATGGGTCTGGAGAGTGGCAGGGGAAGCTCTTGGGAGGCTCCAGACCGCAGACCGATTTGTTCTTTTCAGACTCCTGCTGCATGGAGGCCCCAATCGAATCACAATGGATTTCTTCTCGAACGAGGCCGCTGTTTAGACTCGTGACTCTCTTGCGTGTTGCTTCTGACCAAAGCATGTAGCAAAGGCTTCCAAGTTCGTCCAGCTGTCGTACTGCGGGCCAGACACGGGAGACGAATGGACCATTATGCCCGTGGCGGTGCTACAGCACGAGGCTTGCAGGCACGAAGACTCGCAATGCCACTGCTGCTGGGAGCATTCCTGTCACTTACCGCCCTCCAAAATGCAACTCAGGATTTGGAATCGTGCCAGGCCGGACGGCATTCCCGCTGCAGCACTGTAAAGTCGACTCTTGAGATTTGTTTTGGATGCAGGTTGTCCCAAAGCCAGGTTTCATCGCAGAGTACTTCCCCGAGGCTTGGGCAAGCCAAAACTAGACAAGCCAAACTGGCGGCAAAGTCTGCCTTTCGCAGAACCATGATGAGTTACGAAGGAGGACAACTATCCGCCAGTCTTGTAGGGGGCCTTGCAGCGAAGAACCACCCTCAAAGTGCACCCAGCATGACAGCGGAACTCCCGATAACTCAGCCCTGCTGTACCCTGCAGGCCTACGAGGATCGCGCCATCCCAGGTGGCATTGACCCAGACATTGTTCGAACGGAGAAGCAGCTTGACTTCGAGGAGGCTGGTATACCAGGCACCTTTCTTCGTCCACAGGAGCGACCCTGTGCTGGCAGGTGGACAGTAATTGGCAAGGCCTGCCGAAGCGTTATGCCGGGCCTTTCACAGCCCGCTTCACAACGTCCGCCCCCCAACGCCACGGCCATGACTCACGTGGATGATGCCAGTCGTGTCCCGGCAGATACATCAATGTCACCTGTGGCGATGCCAAGAAGGCCAAGTATCAGTTCATGCTGGAATCCGGCCGCTGGGCGACGATCGCGCTGTATGTTCTGCCCCGAGATTGGTTGTCGATTCCTGCAGAATACAAGGAGAGAAGGCGATCCTGTACATCAACGACAAACAGGTGTCCACGGAGGACAAGCCTGTGGACATCGAACTGAAGAGAGGCGAAATTACCACATTACGTGCATGACTTGATTGTACTTGATTCCTACATTCTGATAAAGATTGTAGATGCCAGGTCAGCACCTGGTTCGTGTTGAGTACTTCTGCAACACGAAAGAGACGCACGGCTTCTTGCTTGCAACGACTTGGCTTTGCAGAACTCACGGGGTAGCATTATCGATTCTGTCCACTTCGCAGCCCCAAACTACCCTAAAGCCTTGAAGCCCAAGACCCTAAAGCCCAACCCTAAACCGGTCCATCTGCCTCAGGCTTAAAGCTCTTCTACCGCGGACCCGAAACGATGCCAAAAGTGGAGGACGGAGAGGAGATGCCCGAGGCCCTGCGGTGGAAGAAAGAAGCAACAATATAGCATCAGGTTTAGGGTCTAGGGTTTAGGGTTCAATATGGGAGTTTCCGAAAATACGGGACCCTAATATAGCACCCTAAATACTAGGGTCCTTGTTAGAAGGACCCCTAAATAAGGTACCCCTTCTTTTCGGAAACTCCCATAATATGGCATCAACACATACGAAAACTAACTCAGTGTAATGCACAAAAAGTAATTATGATATACTGGAAATAGGTTAACTGCACTAATACGTATTGTAACATACCTTATTACAGTGCAAGAACAATAGAACTGACTCACTTCGCCTCCACGCACCTCCTGGCACCAGGGTGCTGGCAAGATCCTCGTCCCACCCACAGCCACATGTTCCTGGGCGAAAGATGCTGAGTTCTACCATCTTCCACTTCACGAAACTGGCCGCATTTGTGCTGACCTTCCGTTCCACTCCATGAGGCTACTATGCGCTGCCATCCTGCGTCCTGTCCTGAGACTGTGCAGCCAGTTTACGACCAGGAAGCAACTAGAAGCGCCCATGCCTTGCTTCGAAGGCTCAGCCGAAGGGAGAGCCGCTCATGAAGCACGACAAGGACAACCTTCATGCAAGTTGCAAGCGATTCGAGATTTTGCCTTGAAAGGCTGTTCACACGGTGCTCTGGTCAGAAGACGATTCTCGCATTGCATCGGTGGGCGGTGCTGGCAAGGTGGGCTCAGGGGGCTCAAGCTCTCGATCAACTCTAAGATGCAGCACATGCACATGCCCTGCACATCTGCCAGATTCACTTCTGGGACCCACCGACAGGAGCTCCTTGGGTGCCATGCTGTCTTGCTTGTAGCACCCACCGGCTGCTGCACCCATAGAAAAAAATCGAAAGTCTCCACAGCTAACATCAGAACTCCGTAGACCTTGGGAGGACGGTACGTGGACAGTACCGATGTCGGTGGTAAGATCACGACAGCAGCTGGTGGCAAGGACAAGATCGTCAGGTGCTCAGAGTCCAGGAGCTGGGTACATCAAGGGCTGCAGCGTGTGAAAGCTGCCGAAGCTCCCCTCGTTTCTTGTTTGTGTGAGAGCGTGACTGTAAGGGTGGGGGGGCTCTTATCAGCACCACGGCACCCGAACCAACTCAAGAAAACTGCAAGGGGGAGTGTCTTTTCAAGAAGCTGCTACGAGCCTATGGGTATCAATGAGCCTCATAAAACTCTGTCTTTTCTGTTTGTTTGGCCAGCTGTCCTCGCATGTGCTCAGTAGTCTGCACCCGGCACAGACATGCTGCCCAGCTTGGCAGCGCAGTCTCAAGTCCACCTGGAACTATCAGTGATAGACCAGTTCGGATGAATCACTGCATCATCCTGCATTGCATTCCGAAGGCTTTGGCTATGGATGACGATGATCGGGCCTCTTGACATGAGCTCGGTTGGGGGGTCCGATGCTGTTCATGTACATGCGAGTGAAAAGTATCCAACTCCTGCGCTTGTGGTTGCTCGTTTCGACAGGCCATCAAGATCATCGACTTTGCCGAGAAGAAGGAGATTCGAGTCCTGAAGCACGTGCCAACAGATGTGCCAGACGAGGAGACCCCTTTGCAGGAAGTTGTGCGGTTTCATTACGGCTTCCAGTCCCACTAAGCCGAGACCCCCACACTAAGCCCTTGAGCCCTTGAAAGCCCTCACGCGATCCTGCATCCTTATTCTGAATCTCCCTGCCGAGGAGCCAGAAGAGCCGGAGCTCGACGAGAATGGCGAGGAGATTCCACGCCCGGAGCCACCCAAGAAGCTCGGTCCCCACGAAGGTCGGGTCCCAGCTTTAAAGGAGGTCGGGGAAGGGTCTGTCTCTATCTCTACATCTATCGCTCTCTCTCTCTCTCTCTCGCTCTCTCTCTCTCTCTCTCTCTCTCTGTCTGTATACGTGTATATATATATATATGTAGAGAGAGAGAGAGTGAGAGTATGGAGGGTTTAGTGAGGTTTTGGGGTAAGGTTTCAGCGGTTTGCAGTGGAGATGGGGGCCCACGATCTTCCGATCTTCTCTTGCAGGCCCGGTCCGCATTATTTGCTTCAGCCGCGATGGCAAATTCCTTGCCTCTGGCAGCGAGGACCGAAGTACATGAACTTGCACGGGGCAATACCCGAAACCTGTTCAGGAAAGGGCGCGGTAGCTTTTTCCAGGATGCCAGATTGTTGTTTCCACAGGGCATCGCCGTCTCTTCACCATGTGGTTGGCTCTGATGGGGCATGTGTGCCCGAAGGACGGTGTGGTGAAGCTGTGGGATATGGCATCGGGTGCGGAGCTCATGACAAAGGCCATCGTCCAAACCACAAAGGACGCATGCTGACATGGCGGGAAGCCGAAGAAGCCCAAGCTGAAAGGCTGGAACATGCTGGAACCCCGTGCGCACAGGAGCACGGCGAAACACCCGTAGCCGTCCACGCAGCAGGGTTCTGCGGCGATGGTACCAGGTGTTTTGCCTGCAGATGCGTTGGCCTTGTACTTTGCTTTGTGATGAGGCGCCAGCGCACTAGACTAGGGAAACCACTTTGGCACCACCGTTCAGGCTGCTTGTGGGCAGCAATGAGAAGCACCTGCGAACCTTAGCTGAAATGGCATCTTACTCCGTCGCATCGAGCACAGACGATTCAGCTGTTGCATGCTTCGCTGCTAAGCTACTAGCAATGCTGGCAGGGAAGCCTAAACCCGAAACGCTCAACTCCAAACCCTAAGCGCCCAAGCCCCAAACTCCAAACCCTAAATCCATGCTCTCGCCTTTAAAGGCATCTACAACACCGCGACCCGCGACGAGCTGCGTGGTCCAAAGAAGCTCCTCCCGAAGCCCGCCGAGCCGGAGGAGGGTTGGACCGAGGAGAACCCTGAGCCGGAAGATGAGTACGAGGAGGCGATAGAAAACATTGTAGTGTATCAGACTTATATGGCAAACAGACTGTAGTATAGGATATTGTACTTTGTTATATCAGATGATATCTTTTTTACTAGAGTTTCAGAGCAGAAGTTCGAAGTGCGACGACTGTCCGATTCAGGGTGACCCAATCTTCGTGGCCTGCCACAAAGCACCGGTGGCGGCTTTGCCAAAGTTAGAGACTTGTTGAGTGAGTCGGCGACTTGGACTGTCTGAGGTGTGTCTCTCCTTCTCACCACTGGATGCCAACCGTGGCTTGGCTAGAAAGGTTCTCGGCAAGTCTGCGATTTCGCTTCGCTGGTGTTCGTGCGCAGCACCCTGCGGCACCTGCGGCACTGAAATGCGAGGCCTTGCGACGTGCAGCACGGACCGTCGGCAGCACTCCGGTTCTGCCACGTGCATACCTCTTACCCCACGAGACTCCCAGTCACGAGATGTGCGGTTTGTGTTGGGGTCAGCTGGGACTAGACCTCATCGTTGCTCGCACAGCTTGCATGTGAGTGAAGAAGGCGATGTCTCAGCTGAGGATGCGACCATCCGGATCTGGGATCTCATCAACAGCAACTCGTTTTTTTCCGAAGATTGTACATTCTGTTTTGATGTGGCTGACGTACAACATCAACATAGCGCTTTCCAGTCCAAGAGAGCGCAGCGGGCAGTGCATTGCCTCCGAGCCCAGGTGAGTTTGATGCCGAGCTCAAGCAGGCTGGGGTCCCCTTTGGGAAGTGCCTCTTCTGTGTTCCATGGCTTTTGGGCAGAGGTCATAGATCCAATCCAGTGCTTATCTGGCTTCGTGACCTGGTCCCCGGATGCTACCTCGCTGGTGTCACGCCGGCTGCAAGTATGACCGTGTGCATAGCAGGATCAGGCAATATCACACACCACAGACAGGTCGTCGTCAGAGGACATTTATGTTGGACTCTTCTCAGCAGTCAGTGGCCAGCGCCGAGCAGATCCCCTTCAGGCACATGTGCAAACACCAGTGAGCATTGGCAGGGCGGGCTCGTACCGGTGGATTTCCATGCCAGGGCCATTTGGCAAGTGTGCGGTATGCTGCCTGGGCTCCGTGCTCGTCGCAAAGCAGCAAAGAGCATAGCAAGTTGCATCAATCTGCACTGAGCACTGTTTGCGGAACCTTTTGGGTCATACACAGAAAGAAGTAGTGAAGCAAGATGAAGCAAGGCAAGCCTTCGTCACATGCTCGGACGACCACACCGTGCGCTTGTGGCACTTCTTGGTCAATAGGACCCAGCCGGCAGCTGTAATTCGCGCACATGCCTTGCAATCTGTGGGTTCCCGAAAATAGGGGAGCCTAATATAGTACCCTAAATAGTAGGATCCCTATTATAAGGACCCCAAAATAAGGTACCCCTAATAATCGGAAACCCCCATCTTGGTGGGATCTGGCAGGAACATTACCGAGATTGCCGTGCTGGAAGGTGAGCAAATGGAGTTCAATGATGACATGCGAAAGCCTCGCACCCAGCTGTTCCAAAGCAGCTGCACTGTTTCTTTGCCGTGTTGCCACACATGCTATCAAAACCTAAACCCTAAACCCTAAACCCACACATGCTATCAAAAGTTGGCCCGTGCAGGTGGAACGAAAGCTTGCACAAGATTCGAAACGAGTTCAAGGATCGGTGGCATAGAGGGCCTGCAGCACCAGACCTGTAGGCAGAGGGTATGTAAGGGCAGTGCTGTCGCGGTTTCTGTGCTCTAAGCCCCTAAACCCTAACCCTAAACCCTAAACCCTAAACCTAAGCTTCCAGGACTACAGCAAGGGCCTGTCGGACTACGAGACTGAAGTCTACAGCTTGAAGAAGCACCTGGATGAGGTCCGCTCCTGCCTCGCCGTAGCTGTGAGGGTGATGGGGTGACTGTGAACAGCTGGATATTACGTTTGTAATCTGTACATGCAAAAGATAATTGAACGATTCACAGACGTCCGCATTTTATGGGCATTTTATGGTAGGGAGTGTGATTGGCATTGTCCGTTTTTTGCTTCCGAGGCCTTGAACAGGACGAAGTCCTACGTGTCCCGAGAGCAACTTCTTGGCCTGGAAGTGACGGATCCTTCGCAGCGAGTGTGGTGAGCTCGCATGAGCACTCTTCGCGCCTTTGCTTTCTTACACGAGTTTCCAACGAGGACTACTACGAGCTCGACGGTATGATCGACGACTTCAACCCGTACTATCTACTTTGGAGCACCGTCATCGAGTTCCAACGTTCAGACAAGCCTCTGAGCTGCCAATGAGTTTGCCTTGTGTCGTGTAGACAGTACTTCTAGAAGCTACTCGAACAAGCGCAGAAGACCCAGCAGAGGAAGTGGACGACGGAGCCCATCGCAACTCACAACTCGACGGTTGTGGAGAACACCATCGATGGCTGGTACAAGCCTCCTAGCCGCAGCGTGATAAAAGTCTGACAGTACGAAAAGCAGGAGCCACACATCTTTCGGGAAGGGCTAGCATTCCCTCTGGAATTTCGTGAATGGAGCATTGGAGCTGAGCTCCAAGTATTAACGAGAAGGAAGCTCCCAGGAATAGGGGAATGTCGTCGTTTGCAAGTCGTCAGAAGCCCAGGCTGGTCTACAAGATGATCAAGGACTTCGACAACGACAACATGAGGCAGTGCTTCAGATCTCCACCGTCTGCAGCCGGTGTTGCTTTTAGCATCTTTTAGCCGAAGAGTTGAACCTGGCAGCTGTGCAGTCTAAAGACTTTTTGCTGACTCATCGGAAATCAATCGCACAGATGGTCTGGTGATCTCGCAGGGCTGCGCAGAAGATCGCCAAAGAGTTGCGTCAAGGCCTCGAGGAGTTCAAGGGCCGCTTTCCTTTCCTGCGCTGCTTCGCGAACGTGCTCTGGATCCACTTACTAGCAGCAAGTTTGTGGAGATTCTGCATTCAAGACTATGCTTCGGGATGCTCTGTTTTTTGGAAGACTTAGGAGTCAGTTCTGGACCGACACTGGAAAGAGATGTTCGAGCGTATGGGCGACGCGGCTCCTCCTCCAGCCCTTTACGGCAATGACTACCACAAGGTGACACTGAAAATGATGTTGGACTACAACATCAACGAGTTCACGAATGACTTCGAGGAACTGTCAACTGCAGCAGCAAAGCAGCATGGTCTCAAGAAGGCCATCGACAGAAATTAAGCCATTTGCGTTAAAGGTGCGAAATACTGCTGGGTAGCATTGGCACTTCTCCAGTCATGTCTAAAAGGCCATGGCCAACATGAAGATCGAGTGGGAGCCTCTCGCGTTCGCGACAGCTGAACGCAATGGAGTGCCGTTGCTTCGCGGCATCGACGAAATTCAGACGGTCCTTGACGACCACATTTCCAAGACCCAGGCTATCCGAAGCAGCCCGAGGCTAAGTCAAAACAACGCAGATCCAGCCTTCAATCATCCGTTTAGGGTTGCAGACCCCTAAACCCAAACCCTAAGGCCCCAAATCCTAAGCCCCAAGCTCTGACCCTAAACCCTAAACCAAGCCCTGAATTTACATCTTGAAATCCTAAATCTTTGCGAGGTCCCTTCTGCAAGCCCTTCGAGGCAGAGGTCCACGAGTGGGAGCACACACTGATGTATATCCAGGATTTCATCGACCAGGTGATCGCCCTGCAGAGGCGGGGAGTTCTTTCAGACCGCCAAAAAGCTACGCTATACACGATATTCTGTGATACTGTACTATCCGATGGTCAATTATAACAGTTCATAGCATAGTACAGTGTCATATAGTACTGTATAACATAGTCTTGTCCGTTCAGCCTAATTGAGTTTGTCAGCCCCCATCCAGCTGTTCAGGAGCTGGATGGCACTCGAACCGATTTTCGCGTCGGACGACATCAAGCGTCAGCTGCCGCAGGAGCACTTGCTTCAATTCCCCCCCCCACCCCCGGCCCCCTCCCCGTGGGGATGGTGGTGAAGTGGGGAGTGCAGCTGCAATAAGGTGCTGGAAGTTGTTCGAGAGCTGGGGGGGGGGGGGGGGGGGGTGCTAAGTTTCACTATGATAAGTACCAATGCTAAGGGGCTCCGTAATTTGGGAACGCTTCTGATGTGAAGACAGCGAGGAATCCGAGTCCTTCGCTCGGATTGATAGCAACTTCCGCATGCGCATGGCGCAAGTTGACTCCAACAAGATCCTTGGTGGCCATCGGGGAGTCATCCTATAACATGGGTAGGTAGGGTTTAGCGTTTTACGCAAGCTTGTTCCGCTGAGGAACTGCATCGCCATTTCCAAGATTGAGAACATTGTGGAGGACATGACAGAGGCTTTGCGACTGAACTGAGCATGTTGCTGCAAGTGCTGGCAGTCACGAGTGCATGCCCGAGGCCAACGTCACGATTGAGAAGGTTCAGAAAGGCCTCAAGGACTACTTGGAGACAAAGAGGTGGGGGCGATAGCAACAGCAAATGCGAGCATGGTGTGCCCATGTATGCCTGCAGCTGCTACGTGCTTTCTCCCTCACGTGAGGTTGTACTTCCCACGCTTCTTCTTCTTGAACGATGCTGACCTGCTGTCGATTCTGGCGGAGACCAAGGAGCACCTGAAGAAGAGCTTGCATCCGGCTTGTGCAGCGGAAGTGAGATCTACAGGCTAGTATCCTAGTCACACGGGTATGACATGGCACTGGCAGTTGTACGAGGATCCCACCCTGGTGCAGCCTCACTTGAACAAGGCCTTTGAGGGCATCGCCAAGGTCCGTTTCGACTCCAAGTGAACCGGCCGAAGTAAGCAGACCTTCGCATTTATGCACGTAGTAGGTGCATAAGTACAGAAACACGAACACAGCTGTTGCTTCATGCAAGCGATGCAGCCTGCACAAGCCCAGGAACGAAATTATTGAAGCGATGACTTCTGGAGAGGGCGAGACTGTTGACTTCACCAACAAAATCGATGTCATGAAGCCTGGAAACGCTGGTGCAGTGGAGTGCTGGCTCGTGGAGGTGGAAGAGTCTATGATGGACATCCTCCGTGAGGTCACTGACAAGTCGAATAAGGCATACCCAACAGCAGACCGAGTGAAGCCACTTGGATTCCAAAGTTTATCGACTGTGCCCCATAGTCCACGCTCCAAGCCCTCATCGGAATTGCCAGGTGGTGCTGCGAGTGGCCTGGCCAGGTTGTCCTGGCAACGGTGTCTTGCCTTCAGTGGAAGCCTGACAAAGGGGCATGTCCTATGTGTGGGCAATGCGAAGACTTTGTCAGGATATGATCTTTTGGACATCCGAAGTCACCGATGCATTGAAAAAGGGGGCAATTGCAGAATATGAGAAGCCGCTGGGCAAGCTCAAGTTCACAGGTTGCCCTAGCTCCAGAGCACTGGGCCAACGCAGTTAGGGGGTAAAGAGTTTGAGAGATTCCGTGCCTATTGAAGAACAGCTTCGGCAGTGGCTTTCGATTTAAAGGATATAAGTAGGTTTCCAGAAGTGAAAGCTGCCGGAAACACGGAAACACTTCGCAGCCTTGTCCGTCTTGGATCTTTTGGTAGGCGAACAAGACGCCAGGAAGGAGCAACGAGAGATTTTGCTGGAGATCCACGAATGAAAGGACCAACCAAATTGACCCCTAAACCCTAAAGTCTAAACCGATTGCCAATCCAGAGGAACTTCAATGGGGTGAAGAGTAAGAACCACCAGATTTAAGCTTCTTCAAAGCGTGTTTCTCTACCAGACATACTCGTTTTTGTTGTCATGTGCGCATTATGCAAGGAAGCTCTTCAAACAGCTGGAGGACATCGTGGTTCTGGTTCGAGGACATGACAGTCATGCTCTATGTCTATGATGTTTCGGGAAGTAGCGTTTTTCCCACCGACGTCTGTGGAGTTAGCACGACAAAATACCGACGCATTAAGATGCATCCCCTGGACCCCAAACTCTACTACCGCCAGGAGAGATGACCAAACTCAATCGCGTAACCGTGGGTGCCATGGTGACGCTGGATGTCCATGCGCGAGACGAGGCAGAAACCTGACGGTGTGCTGTTACCCCGCACGGATATCATTCTGGTGTGTATGTGTAAATATGTATATGTATATGCCGATATAGATATCTTAGTACTCCGTACATATCGCACCAAATCATGTCTTCGTTGTTCATGTTTTGCAGCATGTCATATCATATCACATTATATTGTCTGTTAATATCTGTCAGTATATTATATGCTGGTGCAGGTGACGAACCTCGTGCAAAAGCGTGTGGACTCTCCAGACGACTTCGCATGGCTGTCACAGCTACGATATTATTGGCAGGACCCGTTTGTTTACCGTGACATGCATGTGAGAAGAGAGCTTGCAAGCCCTTTGCATGTCGCTGCCATCAGGACAAGAACTCGTTCGTCAGAAACGACACGGGTAAGGAGCATCTCGGCAAGTCTTCATATGAGCATCACTTTGAGCATCCATCCCACCTCAGACTAGAAAATGTTTCACCCGAGGAATGACAAGATGGAGTGCAAGGTCTCCATTGTACCCGGGCAGGAATCTGGTGTCTGAGCGGGTCTGCTGAGTCTTATTGCCGGACTTCAACTCAGGTAAACTCCACTCTGCTGTATGGCTTCGAGTACTTGGGCAATTCGCCTCGTCTTGTCATCACCCCGCTCACAGACAGATGCTACCGAACCTTGATGGGTGCCGCGGAGCCAAGCAAGCATGCGTCTGCTTTCTCTTTCTCTTGTGGAGGGAGTTGGGCGAAACCGAGGTGCCTTTGCGCTGTACTATGGCGGAGCGCCCGAGGGGCCTGCGGGGACAGGAAAGACTGAGAGTACCAAAGACTTGGCGAAGGCATTGGCCATCCAGCTGCTCGGTCAAAGGCGTCTTTGGACCGGGTGTCCTTGCTTACCGAGAGAAATCGTAGATCATGTGTGAGACTCGAGCCGCTCGTGTGAACTGGCAGTCGGCAACTTAGGTGCGTGGTCTTCAACTGTGGCTTTGTCGCACTTCTGAGACCCTGCGGTCTTTCGATCGTCACTCTTCTCAAATCATAATCCTGCCTGCTTTTTTTAGGCAGCGACTCCATGGACTACCTGCAGCTGGCCAAGTTCTTCAAAGGCGTTTTTGGGGCGGGAGGTTACGGCAGGGGTGAGTAGCGAGTGGCACCAGGCAGCTTGACAAACTCGAACCAAATCTATACCGGTACCTTCGACCACAGTCTTCTCAGCCGCAGGCATAATAGCGAGAAAAGCTGTTCACTTAGCGCACTGGGCTTCAAAGCAACGAGCCGACAAAGCGCCAATTGCTTGGCCTTGCAGCCTTGCCCTCTTCCTGTCTCCGAGCGTGAAGGCCTCGCTTCCAGTGGCTCCTGGTGTTGCTTCGACGAGTTCAACCGGATCTCGCTCGAGGTGCTGTCCGTGGTTGCTCAGCAGATCCAGCAGATCTCCCTTGCGATCAAGCGCCGAGTGGAGAAGTTCGTCTTCGAGGAGACGGAGATCAAGCTGGTCTGCTGCTCAGTTCTGAGACTCATGCACTACGGAAGTCCTCTCGGAACTCGCAAGGAGGTCCGCCAGAAGCCCAAGCCCATGATCATAAATTTGGGTCCTGGAAAGATCTAACGGAAGGGAGTGGTGGGTCATAAAACGAAGCCAGCTGCAAAAACGGCCAATATCCTCACACGAGACGACAGGCGAAGCCGGAAGGGCTTCATGCGTCGGGAGTGTTGATCAGTCGGGGGCCGACAACCTCATACATGCTCATCTAGCAACTGGCTGGTTCGCTTGGAGCCAATGCCCCCTCGTTTCGGTTGCAGCGCCTGTGCCACATCCAAAATCTGAGCTCAAGCTCAGGTGCCCACTTGCGCAGTGAACATCACCATGAATCCTGGCTATGCTGGTCGATCTGAGCTTCCAGACAACCTGAAAGCACTCTTCCGACCTTGCGCCATGATGGTTTCTCGGCTAGATTCAGGTTCAGTCTGGCTCCAGTGTAATGTGCCACCTAGCCGCAGGCTCGCGAAGCTATCCTAAGCTTGATAAAGCTTCTTGCGAGTGAGGTGCCCAACTACGCTCTGATTGCAGAGATTCGCTTGTACTCCTTTGGCTACTCGGATGCCAAAGTCATCGGCACCAAAGCCACCATGGCCTTGAAGCTGTCCTCAGAACAGCTGTCTCCACAGCGCCACTACGATTTCGGCATGCGCGGTCTGAATGCTCTGCTGGTGGCCGGCGGCAATGGCAAGCGAACCTACGGCGACAAGTACCCCGAGGATGTCATCGCCTTGCGATCATTCACAGATGTCAACCTGCCGAAGTTCACCACCGCAGACTTGCCCCTGTTCAAGGGTATCATTGGTGACTTGTTCCCAGGAGTAGAGCTTCCACCGAGCAATGCTGGAAAGCTCATGGCCACGATCGACATGATTGCTGAGAAGAGGGGACTGCAGCCGACCAAGCCATTCACCACAAAGGTCGTCCAGCTCTGGGAGACCGTTCTGGTTAGGCACGGTCTGATGACAGTCGGAATTCCACCGTGCGGCAAGACTAACGTGAAGAATGTGCTGGCAGAGACCTTGGGTGAATTGGCAGATGGAGAAGAAATGATGCCTGTGACTCAGTATGTCATGAACCCCAAATCAATTACTCAAGGGCAGCTTTACGGCGAGAGCGACTTGAACACGCAGGAATGGACAGATGGAGTGCTGGCAATCGCAGTGCGCGAGGCCATGAAGGCATTCGGCGATGGTCGTCGTCAGTGGGTCGTGCTAGATGGGCCGGTCGATGCCATCTGGATCGAGAACATGAACACCGTGCTTGACGACAACAAGAAGCTGTGCCTGAACAGTGGCGAGATCATTAAGTTGTCGACTGTGACTACGATGTTGTTCGAGGTTAGGGACTTGGACTATGCCTCGCCAGCAACTGTGTCCCGTGTGGGCATCGTGTTCCTGGAGCCTGACACCGACTTGGGCTGGAAGCCGATCGTGGACTCGTGGCTGCTCACCTTGCCTGACTATATCAAGGAGGAGCATAGAGATCAGATTTTCTCGCTGTTCAACAACTACTTCGAAGTGCTTCTCGAGTGCACACATCGTGTGCGCACTCCTTTTGCAGTATCTGACGGGTGGCTCTGCTGCATGGCGACGAGGATGATGGATGCTTTGATCTCAGATCAAACGGAAGGCTTCTGCAAGCCAGAAGTGAAGGTCCCCGAGGGTGAGGAGCCAGATGACGACATGGACATGGGGCAGAACTTCATGGACCGAGAGATCATGATCTTCCAGCTTTTCTGGTTCACCATGACATGGACTTGCGGCGCATGCACCGATGCAGATGGCCGTCTGTTCGTGTGCGACATCATCCGCCAGTGCATGGATAACAAGAAAGACTTGCTGCAGAAGTTCAACTTCGTTGCTGACTTTGCAAAGGTCGACATCACTGGTGGTGGCAGCATGCCATCCGCACCTCGAAAAGGGCTGCTCCATGATTCCTTCATCGATCCCGTCGACGGGGCGAAATGGAAGCCGTGGACAGAGCGCATTGAGGGCTTCGACATTCCCAAGGACACGCCATACCACACAATTGTCGTTCCTACATCGGACACGTGCCGAAATCAGTTCCTGATCCGGACGCTCATTGAGAGGGGCTACAACATCCTCATCAGCGGACCGACAGGAACTGCAAAGACGGCGTCCATCCAGGGCATGTTGCTCCAAGGATTCAGTCCAGACAGCTACGCGACCAACTCCTTTGCATTCTCTGCTCAGACGACAGCTAATCAGACGCAGGACGTCATCGATGGCAAGCTGGACAAGCGCAAGAAGGGTACATTCGGGCCACCGCCAAACAAGAAGATGTTGGTCTTTATCGATGACTTGAACATGCCCTTCAAGGAGGAATATGGTGCGCAGCCTCCAATTGAGATTCTCCGCCAGATGTTCATTCTCACGCCCTTTGGATACGGCTGGTATGACCGCAAGGGATGGGAGTTCCGACAGCTGATTGACATTCACATGCTAGCCGCCATGTGCCCACCAGGCGGAGGCAAGAATGACATCACAGACCGATACTCCCGATGGTTCAACTTGCTGTTTGTCACGCCGTTTGATGAGGAGAGTTTGAGCCGAATCTTCGTCACGGTGGTCAACAAGTTCATGAGCGTCATGGCACGTGATGTCCTGGCAGCAGCCGCGGGTGCAGTCACTGCGACGCTCGAGGTTTATACCACGGTGCTGAAGGAGTTGTTGCCTACACCTGCCAAGTCGCACTACACCTTCAACATGCGAGATGTGTCCAAGGTTTTCCAGGGGATTTGCCAGTGTTCGCGTGAATCGCTGCCCAAGGTAGATGATCTTGCCAAGTGCTGGCTGCACGAATGTGAGCGTGTATTCAAGGATCGCCTGACCACAAAGCAGGACATGAACTGGTTCACCAACCTGTGCAAGCGCAACATGGACAAGCACTTGAAGCGCCCGTATGATCAGGCCGTGAAGCTGGAGCCCGTGATCTTTGCAGACTTCTGTGACCCCAAGTCGTCTGCATATGTTGAGCTTCAAGATCACGAGAAGCTGTCTGCAAAAGTGCAGGAGTGCTTAGACGATTACAACTCGGTCAGCAAGATTCGAATGGAGCTTGTGCTGTTCATGAGCTTCATCCAGCACATTTGCCGGGTGATTCGAGTGCTGAGACTTCCGCTGGGCAATGCACTGCTGGTGGGCGTCGGCGGTAGTGGACGTAAAGCCACAACTACGCTGGCAACTTACGTTGCGCAGTATGAGCTTTTCCAGATCGAGATGTCCAAGGGCTACGGCATGAACGAGTGGCATGACGATATGAAGCGCATGCTCATGAAGAGTGGCTCCCAAGACACGAAAACAACATTCCTGTTCTCTGACACTCAGATTGCAAAGGAGGCCTTCCTAGAGGAGGTGTCTTCAATTCTGAACACGGGCGAGGTGCCGAATCTGTACGCGAACGAGGACCGTTTGGAGATTACCGAGAAGTGCAGCAAAGGTGCGAATGCAGTTGGCAAGAACACGCCTGCAGAGATTTTCGGATGGTATGTTGAAGAGTGCCGGAAGAACTTGCACATCGTGATCTGCATGTCTCCGATTGGGGCTGCTTTCCGAAACAGGTTGCGAAGCTTCCCCAGCTTGGTGAATTGCTGCACCATCGATTGGTTCCACGAGTGGCCGGCGGATGCCCTCTCTGCGGTGGCGAATCAGTTTTTGTCCAAGGACAAGGACCTGGAGTTCGATGATACCATCCGAACGAACGTGACCAAGATCATGGTGCAAGCTCAGCAGTCCGTCTTCAGCCTGTCAGAGAAGTTCCTCTTGGAAGCCAAGCGCCACTTCTACGTCACACCGACCTCCTACCTGGAGTTGATCAGCTCTTTCATCTCCACTTTGAAGAGTAGACGTCAGATCGTGCAGAAGGCCAAGTGGCGTTATGACACTGGGCTGGATAAGATCAACGACGCCAAGGAGCAAGTATCCGCTCTTCAGATCGAGCTGAACGATTTGGAGCCTGTCCTGGAGAAGGCCGCCCAAGAAACAGGCGAGATGCGCGAGCGAGTGGAAGCGCAGCAGGCAGGTGCGGTCGAAAAGAAGGCTGTGGTCGAAGAAGAGGAAGCCAAGGCCAACGCACAGAAGGCCAATGCTGCGGCAATCAAAGCCGATTGCGAGAAAGACCTGGCTGCGGCCCTGCCAGCTTACGAAGCTGCCCTGGAGGCATTGAGCAAGTTGTCAAAGGGCGATGTCGGAGAGGTCCGAGGTATGAAGACCCCTCCAGCTGGCGTGGTGCTGACAGCGCAAGCTATGTGCATCATGTTCGAGGTGAAGCCTGTGAAGGTGGCTGCGGCGGATGGCAAGGGCAAAGTGGACGACTACTGGGAGGCCGCCAAGAAGGAGCTCTTGGTTGACCCGTCACTGATCAACCGTATGGTCCACTATGACAAGGACAACATTCCGGATGCTGTTATCAACAAGGTGAAGCCTTTGTACGATGATCCAGAGTTCGAGCCGGACAAGATCAAGAAAGGCTCTCTTGCTGCCATGGGTATCTGCAAGTGGGTCCGAGCAATGGTGGTGTATGACAAAGTCGCGAAAGAGGTGGGCCCCAAGCGACAAAAGTTGGCAGGGGCCGAGGCCGAAGTGGCAGAAGCAGAAGCCACAGTTGCGGCAAAGCAGGCTGAGTTGAAAGAAGTCATGGACATGGTGGCGGATCTTGAGGCCCAGCTTCATGAAGCCAACGAGAAGGCCAAAGAGTTGTCGAGAAATCAGAAGGATTGTGCTGCCAAGCTACTGGGCTGCTGTTAAGGAACTTAACTTAAGTTAAAATAAGGGCGAGATATAAAGATAGATGTGTTAAATGCTCAGCTAAATCATAGGGTTTCCTTGCCATTATGATAAGTTAGTTGAATAGTTTAAGTTCCTGAACAGCAACCCAGGCTGGCCCGTGCAGAGAAGCTGATCGACGGACTGGGAGGCGAACAGGCAAGCTGGACTTCAAAGAGCAAGAAGTTGGGTCTCGACTACAACAACCTGACTGGTGATATCCTGATTGCTTCGGGAATCCTTGCATACTTGGGAGTGTTTACAAGCCAGTACCGAAAAGAAGCCTGCGATGGATGGTTGCAGAAGCTGTCCGACTTGAAAATCCCAGCCAGCAAGGAGTTCAGCTTGCAGAATCTCGTCTCCAAATGCTTGTGCGGTGATATCATGTTTTTTCCTGTTGGCGTTCTTGTTCTCTGTTCCTGTTGTTATCAACTCCTCCAGCAGTGCTACTAGCTACTGCTTGTACTTCCGTTTTGTCTTTTTTGTGGATCATAGGGGCGGTGGCCATCAGCATCACCATCACCATCATCATCGGCATCATCAGTAGTAGTAGTAGTAGTAGTAGTAGCAGCAGTAGTAGTAGTAGTAGCAGTAGTAGTAGTAGTAGTAGTAGTAGTAGTAGGAGCCCGCGATGTTGCGTCGCAAGCCCAGGAAGTGCATTGGAGATGAGGTAAAGATCCGTCAGTGGGTTATCGACTACCTGCCGAATGACTCGTTGTCTATCGACAATGCCATCATCTTGGACAACTCGCGCAGGTGGCCGCTAATGATCGATCCGCAGATGCAAGCCAACAAGTGGACGAAGAAGAGCAATCCTGACATTAAAGCTCTGCGTCTCAACATGCCTTACATTCGAGATCTCGAGAACTGCATCCAATTCGGCACCCCGGTGCTCATCGAAAACATCGAGGAGGCTTTGGATGCGATCTTGGATCCAGTTCTGCAGAAGGCGACCTTCAAGCAGGGCACACTCACCATGGTAAGATTAGGTGACTCCACAATCGAGTGGTCCAAGGACTTCAAGCTCTTTGCCCTGTGAACAGTTTGCCCTTTTCGGTTGTGTTGGTTGTAAAGGCGGGGCCTGCAAGTGCCGCTTCAAAGTACTTGTCTCACCCAGGCTCTACATCACCACCAAGTTGCCCAACCCGCACTTCCCACCCGAGATTTGTGTGGCAGTCAGCATTCTGAACTTCATGGCCACGCAGGATGGCCTTCAGGATCAGATGCTTGGAATCGTCGTGGCTGCGGAAGAGCCGGCCACCGAGGAGAAGCGAGTGAACCTGGTCATCGAATCAGCCAAGGCGAAGTCGCAGCTGAAGGATCTGGAGGACAAGATCCTCCAGCTGCTGAGCTCTTCAACAGGCAATATCTTGGATGATGAGGAACTTATTGAGACTTTGTCCAGCTCCAAGATCATGGGCACCAAGATCGAGGAGCAAGTGAAGCAGCAGGAGATTACAGCTGTGCAGATCGCGGAGGTCAGGCAAGTCTACAAGCACCCTGGCAAAATGCTTTCGCATCCCTACTACCGAAGCCGGACAAAATTGACTTCCAAGGTATCATGCACTGCGGTGTGCTGCCCTCTATTTCATCATCGGCGACCTATGCATTGTTGATCCTATGTACCAGCACCTTGATAGCACTTTGGGGAAAGGCCCAGATGAAACCCTTGCAGCAGAGACACTCTGCAGAGGTTCTCGCTGGATTGGTTCATCGCCATGTTCAACCAGTCCATCAGGCTGGCACAGGTGGTTGCGTGTACATGCTCAGGCTAATCATGCCACGCATGCATCACGATACCTGTGCTGCACGGTTCGTCTATCTGCAATCTTGGCCATAATATCCATAATTGCTAGCTTCTTTGGAGGATGGCAGAGCCAAAGGAAAGCAAGGATGAGCGCTTTGTGGAGCTGTTCCGCTCGTTCATCGAGCTCCCCGGCAATAAAAAGTCATTGCTACTACAATGGATTGAAGCAGTTTCCCGCAAGATTGGCAGGCATTACTCTGTAGAAGTCGCGATTCGGCGAGCCTGTGATAAGTCTCCCTCCCATTGAACAGAGCAGAACGCGCCAGCTGATAGCTTTTCGCAGGTTGCTGTTCGTCATGGTCTGCCGCGGCCTCTTCGAAAAAGACAAGCTTCTCTACTCTGTTGCTTGGCACAAGCACTACTGGACTTATTGGCAAGGAGACAGTCTCCGAGCATGTCATGCGACCATGCAACCTCCCGGAGGTCATGCTCTGCCTGAAGTGCCAAGAGATGGAGAAGGAGCTGAAGCTGAACGAAGTCATGGCTCTGCTCACAGGTGCTCCAAAAGCTGTGCATTTTGGTTTCTGCGTTTCGTGGCCTTTGGATTCAGGCTTGCCGGGAAGCGCCAAGGAAGAGAAGCCAGCTGATTCAGGCACAGCCGCTTCCGTAACTCCGTCCACGCGTGTAGTCCCAGCTGTAGTATCTATCGCCACCGTCGCATAACTCCGATTTGTCCTGCAGGGTGGCTCACGATGGTGAGCTGGAATCGAATCAATCAGCTGCAGACTCTGGGCGATGTCTTTGATGGATTTGTTGGAGAGTTCTCGGCGAACATCAAGCAATGGCAGGATCCCCGCATGTTTTGTGCATGACTGGGACCAGTGAGCAAAATCCTGCAGGGACATTCACATTCCCGCAGAAGCAGAAACGCGCAGACCCGTTGCAGGAAGTATTCGACAGCGACGTTCCTGCCGAAGTCGAGTGGCCCAACAACTTCAAGTTGTCACCTGGATGAATTCATCGATGCTTGATGTGCGCGGATCAGTTGATGGAAGCCCCTCCACGTGCCGCGACTTCGTCCGATTCGTGAGATGCGTTCAGGGTCCTCCTGCATGCTGCACTCAGGAAGTGCAGTCCGCTCCAGAAAGCACTTCTCCTTTTTGCGCTCCGCCCAGACAGCACAGTCGGTGCCTTGATGGCCGTGGTGCAGGTGCATCGCAGCCCCAGACATTGGTGACTTTCTTGGGTTTCCTGTTCTTTGCAGGAGAAGCTGGGTAAGTTCTTCCTGGAGCCACCTCCGCTGGACTTGGAGGCCCTGTATCAGACCTTGTAAGCCCTTACTGTAAGAGATGTTTTTGTAGAATCTTGGCAGGTCTGCTACAAGGATTCGACACCGTCTATTCCGTCCTTCGACTGCAGTGGCACTCTCAGACTGTAGAGCCGAAGTGGACCATGCGCCAGGCTTATTTACATCTTGGCCTCGGGCAGTGACCCTATGGCAGACATCCAGAAGCTGGCCGAAGGGTCCCTTGCTGGGTTCTGGCATGTTTCCTGTGTCCGAGAGAGGGCGGTGAGCATACCTAAGGTTGGACATGCTGGCGAAAATCAATCCCATTAGCCTGGGACAGGGGCAGGGTCCAAAGGCCTGAAAGTGGCATCGATTCAACAGGCGCAGCGAGTTCCAATGGTGCCCGTGCAGGCAATTGCTGGCATCAACGAGGGCTCGCAGTCCGGAAAGTGGGTGCCACGAGTCGACCCATTGATCAGTCATCTCTTCTGACTGCAGCTTTCGGTGTCTAGCTGCTAGAGTCTAGCTCATTGTTAACATTGCTCTGATGACTTGACGCGATGTTCTGAAACAGAACGGACTTTGCAGCCGGGAGTGCAAAGAGACAGTGAAGAAGCGTTGGTGCTGGCCTCAAAAACTCCCTGCAGGTGCTTTTGCAGAACTGTCACTTGGCTCCCAGCTTCATGCCAACGCTCGAGTCCATTGCGGGCACCTCAGAACTACCGGAAGGATGGTGAAGCAAAGAAGCTATGGTATCAGAAATCAGCGCCCATGAACGGAAAGTTCCCGGCACAGTGTGCGAAAAGCAAATGCTGCCCTGCAGCCAGCTGTGAGGTCGAGAAGTTCGACCCGGAGAGCATGAACCAGGTGCCCGGATGCACCGTGCACAAGCGAACGATTGCAGCTTTTGAGCCTTTGCGACACAGGACTTCCGTCTGTGGCTGACGGCATGCCCCTCACCGGCCTTCCCAATCTCCATTCTGCAGATGGGTGGCCAGGATGAATTCCGCATCGAACTGTCGGTTCAGGAGAGGAAACCTAAGTCGTGCATGAGCCTGCCCTCCTTCCTTTGAGCCGCTGAAGGATGTAGGCTGAAAGGCTCACAGCGCAGGATGGCCCTCTGAAAAATACGGAGGAGCACAACTCAGTTCTCCAGCTTCACATGTATTGTGCAGACGGTGCCCTGCCCCTGTGGCTTGAGGTAGCAGATGGAAGAGTGGTCAGTAGTCTCCTGAGTGGAGGTAGCACCAAGGATTCCCCTGCCTCGTTGACCTCAATACGTTCGAGCAGCACCTGCCTGCGAGCCGTGTCTGTGCACCGAGGTATCAAGATGACCATCGAGCCACCAAAGGGTCTGAAGCAAGCATTGCTGCGAGCATACTTGGGCTTTGATGACGAATGGCCTCTTGACTTCGTATCTGCTTCATGCTGTTATTCACTTTGAAGTGTCTTCACAATATAGTGTTTTCAGAACTTTGTGGTCAGTCTATGCACTTTTTCTCCTTGCTTAGTTTGCAGATTCAAAAAATTCGTATTTGCGCACATTCAATTTGACAACCAGCTTTCCGCTAGCGAGCGACGGCAAGTGAATGCTTGACCTGTGGCCCCTTTCGGCTGTGATCCAGGGGGCCATCTTGAGCTTTTGTCTGCTGTTGCCAAACACGTGTGAGCGCATGTGCATTCCTTTGCTTGCCTCTCCTATTGCCGAAGTTTCGTCAGTTGGCACCGGAGCTTGGTTGTGGGCAACCTCGATCCAGGAGAAGTTCAGGAGCTGGCGGCTCTTGAATCCCCGGGTGCTTCTCGGCTACCTTCGTGACTTGGAGGCCTTCGGTGCGATCATCGGCTTTGTCGTGATAGAGCATGGCAGCGGAAGCAGCGAATGGGTGGGTCTATCGTGACAAGGACCCGCCGCGAGCGTACTCTGGAAGCAACCTGCACGTTCAAGCAGTGGCTTCGGGAGTTGGAGTTGTGGCAGGCCGGCACAGACCTGCCGAAGGAGAACCAAGGGCTGAACATAGTCCAGGCCTTGTCGGGCACAGCCAAGTTGGCCGTACACGCCCTACAATTCAAGCACATCAAGGGCGAGGCCGGCTGCAGCAACGTGGTGGCACGAAACGCGCGAGCCTTACATGGAGACCGCCTTCCCTGGATGCATGTGGAAGGGCCCATCCGAGACATGATTGCCACCTTGTTGGATTTGCGTTGGGACGTTCATAAATTGGACTTTTGGCGCAATGAGCTTGGAGAAACCGTGTTTGCTGTTGCTCAGGCTTTTGGCACGCCTGGCTTGGAGCGGGGATTTGATTGTGTTGTTGCTGGCAGGTATCGAGCACGAATAAGGTAAAAGCAACCTAAAGAGCTGCCATTCTTTGACGCCATGTTGCAAGCAGCTTTGCGTGGGCTGCGGATGACTTGTTGCATCATTGGTTGTGGGATTGCCTTCGGCTGCTTGCGGAAGTTGGGCATCCTACGCCTGAGTGGACTCTTCATTGCAGTAAAGCTGAACAGTGGGGTTTTGGCATTTTGGTTGGGCCAGCCGGCCAATAAAGCTGCCAAAAGGGGCCATTTCGGCAACCGACGGCAGCGGCGGGCCGCACAGCAATGATCCTCGGAAGCGCAGATGCGCAAGATCGGTTGTTGCAGTCGTTGAGCGTGATGGCGAGGTTGTAGTGCTGGGTAGTATTGTGTTCAGTTCGTTGGGGGCTGCTTGTCACCAGACGGTGCCGAGGGCTGAGGCCCAGGCACTTCGCTATGCCCTAGCGGTCACCTGCGTTGAAGAGGAACTGCACGTTTCTGCTGACGCTAGCTATGTCGTGACGCGTTTCCGGAATCTGCGTCCTTAGGTCAATCTGGATTTGTGCCGTTGACTTTCAAAAATCCAGATGTGTGAGGTCGGCTTGCTTTGTCGAAAGGGCTGCATTCTGAAGCCAAACTGCACAAAGTCAAGAGTCATATGAGTGCGCTCAAGCACTCGTTTGAGGAACGAATCTATTGGTTTGGAAGCCAGAAAGCTGATGAGTTGTGTGGGCCAGACTGTTGAGAGGCGATATTATCCAATTATATCCGATGAGTTGAGCAACGGACGGTTGATGTCTTGGCTTGGTTGCATCGGGCGGTTAGCTTTCCAATTCGTAGTAAAGCCTGTGAGCTTCGTAAAGTCAAGGGGCCTCGAAAGGCCACCAAAAACCGAACTTTTGCAGAATGTCCATTCAAGACTTATCGCAACACGCATCTTTGGAAAGTTCAGGAAGGACAAGCTAGCTGTATGTGGTGTTTGTTGGAGGTCAAGTGCAGAGAACCCACGATGGCAATGCAAGCAAAGTTTCAGATGCAATGTCCTTGTTCGGGAGGGAGGCTCGATTTAAGCAGGGTGACGGAGGTGCATCGCGACCACACGGTAGTGGGGTGCCCTAGAGGTATCTGATGCTCTCATGGACACGATTTGCAATTTTTCAGAATGAGGGCAGGCGTCGCTGGTGATTTCAGGATTGCAGGGTCTGCAAGTTTGCCTCTGGAAAAAAAGCGACAGACGCAAGCTACGTGAACCTCGCGGACGGTTCGTCTTAAGGCAGCGGTGGTGATCCTGGGTTTATTGGGTTCGAGGGCTCAGGGCCGTCGATCAGGATCTACTGGAAAGGCGAGTGCGCCCTGCTGCCTGATTTGGTGGAAGAGCGGCAAGTTGCGGAAGAAGGTCAACTCCACGCTGGCAGCAGGGACCCAGTCTTTGTTGAAGGTCTTGAGCGACCTGATGTGGGCCAAGGCCATTGACTATGAGCTGCTGGAGGAGGACTTTGACCTCGTGGAGTTCAAAAAAAAAACTTGAAACCCAAAGGCGAGCCAGTCTTGCAACGTTCGGACAGTGACGAAGAGCTCAAGCGAGCGCTCTCCATCGTGGACGCAAAGTCGCTGTACGACCGCCTGACCCGGGATGGCACCCACACGCAAGACAAGTCCAGAGCTTCGGACGTGATCATCGCGAGCGAGCGCAGAAATGGTCTTGGGGTGAATGTACGATGGGTGGAGCACCAATCAATGATCGCCGACTGCTTTACCATGGTTGGAGCCAACATGACAGCGATGATTCAGCTGTTGATGAAAAGCAGCTAGCCGTTGGTGGCCGAGGAAGGCCGCATGGAAGACCGCCGTGAGAGAAGAAAGCAAGGCCGCGTCAAGCCACGCTAGCGGGCACAGGTCAACTAATGATTTGGGAGCTGACCACCAGCTTTCCGCTAGTGAGTGAAGGCAAGTGAATGCTTGATCTGTGGACCGTTTGGGCTGTGACCGAGGGGGTCCTCTTGAGCTTTTGTCTGCTGATGCCAAACACATGTGAGCGCATGTGCATTGCTTTGCTTGCATTCTGAGTGCCGAAATTTCGTCAAATTAATGATTCACTTCATAATTGTTTGTCTTTTTGCGTACAGCATTCCAACTCTTTTTTTTTCATTGATCGTTTAGTTCGTGTTCTTATCTTCCTTTCTGGTGCCTTCCGTCGTGTTTCTTTCGGTGTGGGAGGGGTGGCGGGAGGGCCTGGGAAGCAAAAAGTGCAGGGTCCTCCGCCCTTTGGCCTCCAAGTCGCCTAAAACGCTGGCCAATTTATGCACTGACAAACATAAAGAACCACAACCCCATATGAACAATCAATGTTAATATAATTGTATGATACACATTTATTTGTTTATGTGCAATGAACATAGTATGAAATATATTAGCACATACTCATATATATATATATATGTACATGCATATTCCCCCCTCCAGTTTCTCGTGCAAGCTCGGCAATGCGGCGCTGGAAAGCTAAGGTTTGGCGATTGCAAGAAGCTGCCGGAATTCCACAAGATGCCTTTCAGCAGCAGAGATGCACCGGGCAGGGCGTCCGTGCAGATCGCAAGGGTTCGTGCATATCCCACAAGGTTATTCGGCCTCTGCTTCTTCCACGGACTCATTCTGGAAAGACGCGGCTTTGGGCCTGCAGGGTCCCGAGTGACCTTCCCACAATTGTTTCTTTGCGGCTCGAGTGCTTCTGAAGTGAGGTTGGCTGGAACGTTGCTTACGGTTTCTCAGAGCCCGACCGAGAAATCTCGCGGCAGCAGCTTCGAAATTTCTTGAACGAGTTCGAGGGAGTATCTCGGCATGCGAAGCTGTTTCGCTTTCTAAAGCAAGAAGTCCGTACTCCAAGGGTTCAATCTTCTTGTGTACCAGTGTACCTTGATGTGCACTTCCTCGGCCTTATCACTATGCTTGGTGTCCGGACGGGTACTTCATCTTCAACACTTCATCTACGACACCTTACTGTTTTGTCGGAAAGCATCTTTCTATGGAACGCTGTCTATCAAAGGTCCGGAGCTTCACCTTGTCGACACAGTTAGAACCTTGAGCTTTAGGGTTTCGGATTTCACCTCTTACCTTTTGCAGGATACTAGGAAGAAGAGTGTACGTGGTAGAGGCATGCAGTCAGGGGAGTGAATGCACGGACGAGGGTCATCGAACTTCTTGAGGCAATTGTACAGCCAGTATTGGTTGCGTCTGGCCGAGTGATGCTGCGCACTTCCGCGGTGAGGTGCCATATGCTGCCCTGAACTACATGGGCTCAGAGGCCAACTATGGTGGCCGTGTGACAGACAACCAGGAGACATGCACTGCCGATCAAAGACCTAGATCGGTAATGATTGCTACTCGTACAGTAGACCCTTCCATCCTTCCGGATGGTCAGGACAGGCGACTTATCATCACCATCCTCCAGGCCCATGCATTCAACTCGCCTCAGGGCACATAAACGCAGTCATTGCTCGTCGAGGATTTCTACAACCCGAAGATCTTGGACGATGATTACAAGTTCTCCATTTCTGGTTCCTTGCAGAAACATGACCTGGCCGATGTCTACAGGGCAGCATTTATCGGACTGAGGCATCTACTACGCGCCAAAGCACGCAGACACCTTGAGCGCCTACCTGGAGTTCATTAGGCACCATCTTGTTATAGAGTAGAGACATCCCAGTACATACCGCAAGCATGGCGTCTGCCAGGTCGCTTCCAATCAGCACGACCCCAGAAGTCTTCTGGCTGCACAACAACGCCAGCTTGACAGCAGTCGGTATCTCAGCTACCGGATCTTGCGGCAGTGCTGCGCACCGCCCACCCAACCTTAGCCCGAAGGCCATCAACGAAGGGCTTTACGTCACAAAGGGCTGTTTGGCGCTAATGAGCTCGTTCGGCCGGCGGCTGAGAGGAGGCGACACAGGGGTCAGAGCTACCAAAAGAAGCTTTCCGAGGTGCAAGCTCTTCGGCTGATGACGACGAAGAGGGGACCAAGGTGAAAACTCCGGAGGCCCCTTCTGCTGTCCGAGTTTCATACTGTCCCTCCAGCTCCACCAAAAAGAAGTAAGTCAGGAAAAGTATTCAGAGATTGCGGGCGACATTCACACGCGTGTTCCAGCCTCTTGGCCGAGCTAGACCAATTAATCCGAGAAAATCAACAGACCCCCGGCTTCGAAAAACGTCAAGGAGCCATTCGACCTGGGACATGCTCTTCGAACGTACCCCGTGCGCTACGACGAGTGCTTGAACACAGTCCTGCACATGGAGCTCGGCAAGTTCAACAGGACAGATCTCAGCAATGCACCCAAGATTCAGGCACAGCTGTGCTTTTTGCGTGGTTCTTTCCTGCAGGCTGCTGAACCGAATCAAGGGCACATGCAGCAACTTGATCAAGGCAGGTTTGTGAAGCTGCACTGCGACTATGCGGTCTCTGAACTTAAGCGGCAGTGTTGCTATTCCTGACACCAGTAAGACGCAACACAGTTTTCTCTTGTGAGGTCATCAAACCTTGATTATTGATGCATGGTGCCACGGTTTTGTCACAGGCCAGGAAGGCCACATTCTCGAATGCACACATAGCACATGATTCGGGCATCACAATTCAGCACATACGATACTGCTTCTACCCTTGCGCTTCTTGCCTGGCAACGAGCTTGCATATCGCGCGCTTTCCGTTTCTCTTTTGCTGTGTGCCCTGCTATGAACTCAAGTCTTGATGTTTTCCATGCCATGGACAGACATGCCACTGTCCGAAACATTCCCCGCCAATCCTTGCCGACAAGATCGCTTGAGGGCTCAGGCATGCGTGGGCGGATGTGTGTGTGTGTGTGTCCCTCTATGTATGTGTTTACATACGTATGCGATGTATGCAGGTGTATGTATGTACAAACAAAACGTATGTACACCGAGGTTGTTGTGAGCGATTAGCTTCATGCCCGTGTTCGGTGGTTATTTCTTGCCCCCTTCACCGGGTTCAGCTTGTTCCTGCTGCCAGGCAGTCAAAGGTTTGGTGGTCTTCTCACCAGAGCTGGAAGCCGTGGCCGATGGATGTCTCCTGGTTATTATTCATAGCAGACGTAAAAACGCAGAAGACTGAGAGCAAGCTTGTGTTGACGTGCGATGGATGCGTTGCTTTCGTGAGGCTTGACGAACGCAATTCCCTCCCCATGGATGGGAGTGTCCTACCCCTCACTGAAGCCGCGCCGAACCCAGTTTTCCCAGGTTGCATTGGCATTGCTACGAGTCAGCAGACAGATCTCTCATTGGATTGCTGTTTGCCGTGAGGCTGCAGTCCTATGTCGATGCACCTCGGCAGCGGCAGAGACGACCATAAGTCGCAAATTTGCATGTTTCACCAAGTGGCTCCCTGCCAGGATTTCCTTGGTCGACTCAAGTTCATGTCGAACTGGATCAAGGAGCCTGGCATTCTGCATCTGTGAAGGGGGAATGATCAAGCACACCGAGACATAGCACAGGACGGCATTCCCTACATGTTCTGGTTCTCGGCCTACTTCTTCCAGCAGGCCGTGGGTTGTCAGTTCACTTCCTCGCTTGCTGATCTCAGTGCCGTGTGGTCAGGCTTTCTTGACGGGCGTGCTGCAAAACTTTGCGCGAACTGACTCTGGTTCGCACGAGTGTGGCAACCCATGGCGACATATGATGTGACACTTTACAATTTTCCAATCTTCGTAAAAGCTCCACTTGTTTCTGCAGCAGCGACCGCCAGCAACATGAGGACAAGATTGCGATCGATCGCTGCATCTGGAATTTCGAGGTCCTCCTGGGGAAGCTTCGGAACTTGCTGCAAATTGCACTCCCACCCTGTCTTCCTGCAGGTCCTGAAGGCCGCCTTCAAGCCTGAGGAGTATCCCAAGAAGGCGGGACGAAAAAACCTTGGCACTTCTCCTCAGATCCAGATCTTTGTGCCCGACATGAACCGGCATCTTAGATAGTGTGTGACACCCCATGGCAAAACCCACGCGCAAGCGCGCGCACGCACGGACGGGCGGGAGGACGGACGGACATACATTTGAAGAGACATGTAGTCATACATGCACATTGCTGCTGTGGCTTGGCTTCATTCTGAGGTCGAGGAGTCTGTCCTGTTGGGGTATCTTGCTTCTTTGTTTTTTCTCATCTTTCCTCTCGATGTGTCTCGCCGTGTCTGCCTGTCTGTCTGAATTTTCGAACGGTCCTGTTTTCACCTTCAAACTCGAGGGTGCCTACATCAACGGCCTCTTCATGAGCGGCGCCCGATGGGATGACGACGCTATGTGCGTAGAGGATTCCTTCCCGAAGGCATCGGACTGCATTGCTTGTCCGTGGAAGCTCGTGCTCAAAAAACTATCTGACTATGTGTGATTTTTGCGAACAGGTTCTGTGGGCGGAGATGTCACCGATCTGGTTGAAGCCAGTGCGACACAAAGACTTCTTGGGTCATTGACCTGTGAGCGGACAAGTTGTTCCGTGCCAGCGAGTGGCGATGCTTCGCCATCAGGTCGAAAAAGCGCAGGATGAGCATGACTACGACAAGCTTTACAATGCCCCTTGCATGCAGCACCGGGCTGGTGAGCCTGTTTGGATAATATACTACAGATGTTCTGCACCCGGATTCCACGACAGGCACCTATCTACAAGACGTCCGAGCGTAAGGGCGTGCTGTCCACTAGTGGGACACTGAGCCAGAGTCAATGAGCTTGCAGCATGCATGTCTTCTCTGCGTAACAATGTGAGAGCAAAAGCGATGTATCGTCGTCAGGTGGTCACTCCTCCAATTTCATCATGTACCTGGCCATCCCACATTCATGCAACGGAACGCACAGCACCTTTGCTTGAGAAGTGTTGCAGGTGGTGCCCTCTCGTTTTCTCTTCAGTTTCCCTTGATACAAAAGGTGAAGAGTTCTGGACGAAGCGCGGAGTTGCCCTCATCTCCCAGACGGACGACTAAGTTAGCAACTTGCCTTGGCCGTCCTAAAGCTCCAAAATCCTGCAATGATTCGCTTGATTTGGCTATTGGGGCTCGAACTTCAAGAAGAAAACTGCAAGTCTGGACAAGGCGAGTAGATCGAAGGAGGCATGGCTGAGATGTGAGACGCTGTTTAACAGACGTCAACACACGCCAGCCGTGGCTCTGTTTTCCAAGCTTCCGGGCACTGCTGGCAACCATGCGTGTCCGGGTTTTCTACCAGCTTACCTGAGCTTGTCGTGAACATGCTGACGTCGCTAGGCAAACGTCTAGTCCAAAAAGCCCGATCGCGGCAGGAAGCCAAGAAGCAACCATGTAACCAAGCAACCCGATTTCCTCCAGCTCAACAAGCTGGCAAAGTGCTGAGCGCCTTCGCAATCGTGCTCAAGATGCACCTTGCATGGAGGTTCGAATCGAGAGACTGTGCATGTGGTGTCACGCGAAAGAGCTTTGCTTGGCTTTTGTCTTTGTCGGCTTGCAAGCTTAGCAGGAGTGCTTTTTGGGAGAGAGCTACGAAGAAACTCGAGGCCAGAGCGAGTTTTCCTGGTGCCCTTCCCCAGGACAGCTGCGCCTGCGACTGTCATCCGTCGCTGTTTGCGTTGCGAAGCCACTGCCACGGGAAGGATGGATACCAATCCACTTCGCGGACTCGATTTGCGAAGACTCGAGGCGGTTTTATATTAGAGTATACTATAACTATAGCAGCATTATAACAGTACTATATTATAGCAATATGATACGGATATATTATAGTATATTATAGTATTAGAATCATTCAGGCTTTCCTGAGATCAGTCTGCCGGAAGTGCGGAAGGTGGCCGAAGGCTTCGGCCTGCTGTGCCGCTGCATTGTAGGGTCGCTGATGACCTCGCGGAGGATCAGGCAGCTGGGGGCGGTTTAGGGTTTAGGGTTTAGGGGGGGCGTGAAAGCTGCCATGGCTTATGAGCAGCTCCTGACCCTTTGACAAAGTCTAAGTGAGGCAAAACACGAGATTCATGGCCGTGTTCTCAAAGCCTCCGGAGATGCCGGCGGAAGCCGAGGAGGCCGCAGACAGCATCGGGATCAATGCAAATGTAGACCTGCACTTTTCTGTCTGGTGCTTCGTAGGGAATGGGGGAATGGGTTATAGGGACTACTATAAGGGACCTTAAGGGACTATCATAGGGATCCATTCCCCCATTCCCTACTAAGCACCAGACAGTTTTCGAAAGGTGAAAGAGGCCTGGAGGCAAAGTTTGCAAGGGAAGCGCCTTCCCGGCGTGCCAGATCCCCGGGTGCGATTCTGTACACGCTGGCGTTCTTGTTCCGTGTCTGATGCAGGCCAGCACACCTCAAGCTGAATGTTCTCGGTAATGAGGCGATGTACAATTCTTTGTTCAGCTGTTCAGCTCGTTTTCAGCCATCTTGGAGTCGGGGCAGGTCCGAATGATGTATGCAGAGGAGGTGTGGGTTGCGGCTACATTTCGCAAGGCATGCCAGCGCTTCAGGCCCTGCATGAGGGCAGTGCCTTGTTTACTGGACCCTTCGCCGGTATTGGTTTTACAAGCTACGGGTAGCAACGGCTTTGCACACTTGTTGTGTCGCTGCGGCTTTACACTCCAAACTAATAAATGCTGGAATCTATGGGGCTTGAAGTAAGTATCAGTGATCCTGCAGCAGGGTTGCTGTCGAGCCTGCGAGTATGAGGTCATGTTGTACGGGTCCTGTTTGCATGGCTTGTTACGTCATGCTGGACCAGACATTGAGGGCTCAGCCTAATTCGTACATTAAGCGTCAAAGACTCCGTAACTAGCTCTCTGGACCAGCCTGTTATCTGACGCAGGAGGATTCGCAAGGAGGCACAACATATTGGATATGTGGGCAAGTGCAAACATAAAGCGTCAGATTCTCTCAACTTGTGCCGTTTCCCACTCATGCCAGTGACGCGGCCTTGGGCAGCACCTGGGCGAATAGCGCCCGGACAGCTGGATGGAGGTGTGGACAGAGCTGAGACAGGGTATCGGAGAGCTCTGCAACTCGAGACTGCAAGCTTGCGAGTCCTTCTGGCACGAGCTTGAGGAGACCGGAATCGCAGCAATTGGGCATGTAGTTCGTTAAACTCCATGGTGAGGAGCTAAAGAGCAATGAAAGCCAGGGGGGAGAGGCCAGGGGCTTCAAATGCAGAGCACCATTACTGTATCGTATATATCAAACTTATATGAAAGTATATTATAGTAGTGATATTTTAGTGTACCTGATCCCTTGCTTCTTCGAAGAGCCGGGCCCCGGAATGCCCGGGCTTCAGGTGGTCATGCTGTTCCACGACGCTGAGGGGCAGCAACCCGTCTGCAACCTATACGTTCTATTTCCAGTCCATTCCCTTCTACGCTAATACCCTTTCTTAATTCTACCTAGATTGAGCTACATTCTATTCCAGCATCTTTTGTTCTACTTATAAAACTCCCTACGTGTTCCATGCTCCCCACACACGGACACGAACTGTGCATCCTTCCGAGGCCAGCAGAGGAGGTCCTGGAGGCCGGCAGGAGCTACACAGCACACTCCTCCGCCTCTCATAATTACTATAACCTACTCTAGTATAATACCAGTAATATATCTATAGTAGAATATAAGTACATAATTACTATAACCTACTCTGATATAACAATATATCTATAGTGGAAGATAATGTACTATACTATACTATACTATAGTAGAGCTTCGTCTTGCAGTGCAACAGTTTTGGCGGAAGCGCATGGGCTTTTCCGACCAGGCTGTCTTCTCTGTCCCTGTGCTTTTCAATGATGGGCCCAGTGGCATGCACATCCGCAATGATACAAGCACTTCCGGATTTCCGGCAGCCCCCAGCCACGGCACAAGCTCTGAAGCACCAAGTTCGACGACCGGACATCTGATGTTGTTTGTACTTTCAACTGTGTTAGGCTCTGAAGTCGTGCAATTTGTCGCGGTTGGTCATCCTTCCACATACTGAAGAGCCGAGCCCTTGGCATGCATGGTACAGCTGTTTGTGAAAGTAGCGTCCTTCCCTAGAGGATTGCTCGGGATCCATGTTCTGGTAGACTATCGTGAAACCTTTGACCATCTTTGACCTAAGATAAGAGGAGACCCTGAATGACAGCAAGAGTCACATGATTCCATTTCGAGACCACTGAGGATGAACGCAGACCAGCGGGCCAATCTCTGCAAACAGTTTCAGTTGCGCGCAGACCTCAGTCAGCGGCACTCCTTCGAAACATCCTTGCCTTGAGCCGCAGAGCAAGCAATGCTGGAACCTGAAACGTAAAGCGCAAGACCCTGATGCCACAAGCCCCCTCACATCCTCAGGAGCCAAAAGCCCTGAAAGCCCCCTAAACCCTAAACCCTAAACTTATCCTCAAAGCCATACAGACCCGATAGAAGCCCCAAGTCTGTCTCAGGCCGAGTAAGGCTTGGCTCGGTCCTGACCTTACTTCCGACTTTGAAGCGGACTGCTACCGGGGAGTGGGCTGGGATCCAGAGATCCAGAGGCCCTTTTAACTTCAGGAGTTGGGGATTTAAGAGCTTTGGGTCTTGCGTCCTCGGTCTCACGAAATGCCCATGAGCATGCCTATCATTTCGAACACCCCTACTGACATGATGCATGCACCTGAAGGGCCGCACGCCCGCCGTGCGGGGGATTGGGGGGGATTCACCGCTTTTCACCAAGGAACAGCTGGCCCCTCCTCAAAGAATTGTGGTGCTGCGGGGAGCTTGGTCTTTGCACCTCGGTTTCAGACTCTGCCACTCGCCGTCCGAAGGAACTATCTCATCGACCGAATTTGGCCGCCGGTGAGTAGCACAGACTCGGCGGAGTCAGCACCAGATAGCCCAAAGCCGGCAGGAAAAAGAAGCAAGACATGAGTGAAAGACGATGCTGTATCATGCTGCACTAACTTACGAGCGTGAGCGCTCGCCTAGTGCAGGAGCAGCGCGAAAGGAAGGAAGAGGAGTTGAGACGATTGAGGGAGGAGGACGCGGGAGTCGGACAATTTAGCTTGTCAGTCCTTCCAAGAGGTTGAATGGCGCCGGTCTGCTGTGCAGGAGCTGATGGAGGAACGACGCGTTGCAAGAGAGCTTCGTGAAATTGAGGACCCTAAAACCCTCAACCCTGGAGGGTAGTCCAGTAGGGGGCTTCGTGTGTGGCTGCTGACACACCCGGCAGGAGCGACACAGACGGGAACAGGCCACCCAAAGAGCAGAGATACTACTGTAGGAGATGTTCCAAAGTGTGCGCTGGGAGGCTGGGTTGGCTGCCAAGTCATCAGCTGCCGCTCCAGAAGCCGCCAAGGCCAGGCTACAGCTAGCCAGTAGCCGACCTAGTTCGCACATGTTATTCGGTACTTGCAACATCGAAACTTGATTCAACAGTCAGACATTACTCCTGCTTTTTTTTACGATGCAGGCACCTGGGAGAGCACCAGTTCGGCGGCGAAGAAGCAAGGCGCCTCAAGTTGAATTGACAAATCGGACACTTTCAGACAAATTCGCCCCCCGATTCTGGTCCCCAAACAGGAGAATTCGTGTTATAGCTTAAGACGCAATAGAATGCAAGCGTTTGGCGATGACCTGGTTGTCAGGATCCGGCCGGGCAAGATTTTTCGCCATCACGCGAAGCGCTCAGCTGGAATGGTCGACGGTACAACACAGTTGTGCCGTGGCTTGAAGTGAAGCAAAGGTGGAGGTGGGACCTACGACGGCAGCACTGCAGGCAAAGGATAGTCCGGGTGCAATGCGGTGTAATCTGTGGTTTTTTCGGCATCCTCCGGCCAGGACTGCACTCCCATCTTTCCCCAGCTTTGGCTGTAGGGCTGTAGGTAATGTCCGCTGGGCAGCCTTCACGGAATGTTTCCTGCTTGCTCCTTGCCTCGCGTGCGTGTGAAGCTCTCAGGCTGACTTGGGAGTTACTTCGAGCCCTGGAGTGTTCCAGTGGCCTCAGCATCTTCAGCCGAGTGCAGGTACATGGGTAGACGGAGAGGATCGTCGGCGCAGACGCAGACGAAGAAGACGAGATGTCGACAGCACCACAGGCAAGTCTCAAAGTGCTTTGCTGTTCATGGAGCTGCGTCCGATTCGCTTGAAGTTGGATGAGGTGGTGGTCAGGATGGATCTTGGCGTGCATCCGAAAGGGACAAGAGGCCAGTAGACAAGCGACAGGATGGGAAGCCCTCAAGTGGCGAAAGCAGAAGCGCTGGAGGACCTGGGATGAGAATTACTCCAGCCTCAGCTTGCTGCCAGAGCCGAGCTCAGCATCCAGAGTTGAGTGTCTTCGCCAATTCTTCGGTCTTTGATCCTCGCATGCTGCTTTTATGCGGAGAAAACTTGAGGATGGAAGGGACACCTCTTCACCTGTTCCTTGGTTAACAGCAAGCCCTCAGGCTTGGCCCGGTCCGTTTGCCTCCGAAGTGGTGTGGGATACTGTTGTGGAGGACAACGAAGGTCCGGATGGGCTGAGCACAGTCTTGGAACGAGACTTAATTTCCCCAAGTGCCTCGAAAGACAGACAGCTCAGATCCTGCGGCTACCCATGACGCCTAGGAGACTGGAGAAATGAAACGAACAGAGGCGGGCTTGGCAGCGACCGTATGCTTGGAAACACGGGAGATGCCGTGAAGGCGCGCCCAGCTCGTGGACGGCGACGGCGAGCCGCACCCCGAGCTGATTTCGCTCTGTGGCTAGTTGGCGAAAACCGGCTATTCAGACTCGAGGAGCGCCGAGACTTTCGAGAACGTGGCGACAGCTACGACGAAAACGATACCTGGGTCTTGCCAGCTCTGTTGCAAGATGGCTTACTGTAGGCCCTCACAAGAAGCTGTTCATGCTTCCAGTTTGATAGTGTGCATTGCTACTTCGCCAGGAAAGCGCAGCGAACCGCAAAAGTCAGGAGACTGCACTGTATTGTAGAACTCGTTTGCTGATGAGTGTGCAGACCTGACGATTGGCAGGATGACATGCATCCGCAACGTGTGCCGGTGGCAGCTGATGGAGCGAACTGGACGAGGCGATACCTGCGAACTCAGACTTTCGTTGGCCTGGTAGAGATCCCCGCGGCAAGCTGAGAGACAAGATCCATGGCATCACAGGTTCATACGCGGTCTTGCATCCGGCACTTTCCAGTTCTGTCATGCACTCCGCTGGTAATCCTCACTGCTGCAGCGAGGTTTGCCTACACATCACACTTTCACCACAATGCGAAGCTAGCATCTCGCAAGATGCAGTGATATGCGGACAGACAGCAGAGAATTGTGCAATCGACTCTGGGTTCCGCGCTTCACCTTGCACACAACTTGTGTCCAGGGACCAGGATGACGAACAACGTCGTCGACGAGGCAGAACTTCGTCTTCAGTCCGGTGGCGGTGAGACCTTTCAATGATCCTTGCACATGCCACGGTCCGAAATTCGGAGCCCATGAACCGGAGACGAACTTGGGCTACATGCAATCGGTGGTACCAGTTTGGTACAGCGGTCTCTGAGGCGATCACGTGTGTTTGTGGATGTTTGTGGTTCATCCCTTGCACGTCAAAACCCATATCATCGAGTGGAAATTGCAAGTCAATGTCAACCACTAGCAAGGCTTCAACCCCGAATCAGTAAGAGAATTGCCCGCCCCAGCAAAACAAACACAGTTTTATGCACATGGGACCAACAGAACCGCAGCTTCAGAAGGCTTACCAGCCGCTCATTCACCCAATCTGCCTTCTGGGTATACCAAGCCTTCAGCACTTCATCCAGGTCGCCCCCAGCCTCCATTGGCACCTCGCCGGGAGATGGGAACTCTAGAAGAGGCTTGATGCTTGAGAAACTCTGGCAAGGAGGCAGCGCGTGTTCTTGCTTGTTTCCAAGGTTCCCGCCCTTCCGATACCGGCCGAAAAAGACAGGCAACAGCGCATCATGAGATTCAAGCACCTTCCATAAGCCTTCAAGTATCTTCAGCCTTCAGCAGGTCTCCGCAGCGGCCTACACAAATGATGCATGGGCCTCAACACCACCAGAAACCCAGCTGGCATGAGGAACACAAGCTTGGGGTATTTTGGGGTGTAGGGTTCAGGGAAGTTCAGGGAGCACAGGAATAAGAACTCGAAGCCAAACCCTTTCCACACACGCGAACCACACCTCCGCGCCAAGGTCCGAAGCAGAGCTGCGCCAGATCCGCTCCCTTGTTCGCGCCTGGTTCCACAGCATCCGGTGCGAGTGCGCAAGGGCTGACGGCTCCGACTGCTCCACGGACTCGGAGGTTTGCGAACAGCTTCTTCGGGAAAGAGCCGAAGAGAAGGAGAGGGAGCCCCGTGCTCAGACTGCGTGATGCTTGGAGGGAGCCCCCACGGCTGCCCCCTGGTGCCCAGGGCGGAGCGGGCTCGCCTCAAAGGATCACCCAAGCATTCTCTGTCGCCGGCTGCTCGCAAGACGGACAGGCAAGAACCGGGGCATTCTGGGGTATTCTGGCCAGGGTCGTCGTCGTCACGTTTGCGGCTGAACGATGTCAGAGTTTCCTGCGCGAAGGCTTAGCATCGACATGTTCGGTGCGCATGGCATCCCACGCGCGCGCACCGGAAGAGACAGAGAGACAGGCACATCGAGAGGGAGAGTGGAACACAAACAAAGATGAATGTAAAAAGAGAGCGGGAGAGACACAAGCACACCTTGCGTTGTCTATTTCGCTTGTTTCTTTGCTCCTCCCTGCTCTCTGTCTCTCTGTACTCTCTGTACTCTCTATTCATACTCGGCCGGCGCGAACAGCGGAAGCCAGGCTGTCTCCCTCACGGCATGGCGCCAGCAAGCAGGAAGTGAGTGAGGCGCGTAGAGTGAAGACATAGGCTGCTGACTGCACAGAGACCGTTTAGGCCGTAGACTTAGCTTCCAGTCTCCCAGACACCATGACTGTTGAATGCTACACCTTCTTCCCCTCTCAGTTCGCTGGGGTCACATCTGCTCTGGCCGCAGCATTGCTCTGCTCAAGACGTTTTGCTGTTTAGAATTACTGCGAAGCGTGATGGATAAAGGCAGGGCATCTCGCAGTATGTTGCTGTACTTGTAGGGAAACCCTAAACCCTAAACCCTAAACCGACATTTGAGCCACGATGAGGCTATGACGTCTACGAGTACAGCCGCAAAGGTGACCTGGAGAGCCTGCGTGAGGCACAGCACATCTGTTTCGTTTCCAAATGTGGGTAGTTCCCTAAATTAGGATCCCTTTTAGGATCTCTTTTGTGAAGTTTCCCTACTATTATGGGGACCTAAAAGGGACCCTAATTTAGGAACTGGCCATGTCGTAGCCACTTCGGCACATCGTCTCTGCAAGGCTCTAGATTCTGGCATGAAGCCCGACGACTACATGGCTTATGATGGCTCCACAGCCTTAGTAATGGCCGCAGTTGCCCCAGCAACAGCAGCAGCAGCCTTTCGTGTGTGTGTGTGTGTACATGGACTGCGGCTCTGTGTGGGCGCATGTTCAAGAAACCAGGCCAGGAGTGGCCACGGGCACATAGTCAAGGAGCTGCTCGCACGAGGTGGTAATCCACAGGCTGGTCGTGTCGCTTCTGATCGCTTCACTAAGCCCTCAACCCTCAGCCGTGAATGCTGCATGCGAGGTGCGAACGGAAGACGGTTCAACCCTGCTCCACCATGCTGCTAGTGGGAACAGTGCAGAGGCCGAGCCGTAATCAGAATATTGTTATGAAGATTGTGACAACAATCATCATCGTAATATTAGAAATAAAGATACTAGTAGTGTTAACACCAACAGACTAACACTACTACTATTACTACTACTACCACCACCACCACCACCACCAACACCACCACCACCGCCACCCCCCCACCACCACCACCACCACCACCACCACCTCCACCACCACCACCACGACGACGACGACGACTACTACTACTAATACTACTAATACTAGTACTAATACTAGTTCTAGTTCTACTCCTACTACGACTGCGACTACGACTACGACTACCACTTCTACTTATTGTGTCGATCATCGTAACGTTAATGCTCAGACTAAGATCAGCACGTGAGTTTGAGAAACACAACAAGCCAGGCCGTCGATCTCTTGATCAAGTCCCGGATAGCAGAACCCTTAGCGTTGCCACAGTTCCCATATCTTTCTTCGCCTCTGCCAATGCACGAGCCTCAGGATGCCAACACTGTCAACGAAGACGGAGTGAGCCCGATCATTCTGGCAGCTCACTACGGCAACCTATCCTGTGTGAGAGCCCTCTGTGTCGGCGGGGCCGACGTGAATTTGTCAGCAGAGGCCAGGCAACACTATTAGTAGCCATGAAACAGCACTAAGTCTATTTACAGCGTTGAGAAGCATAATCATCATCATGATCATTTTACTGGCGGAAACAGGATTGGGAGCAATAGCGCTTGACTGTACTGACAAGCAAAGAGTTACAGCCAGCAGCGACAGTAATACGAACACGAATCATGGCGAACTCATTTACTCATGACCACTGGTGAATGAATGCACGACCCAGCAAACAAGAGTACTAATATTAACGACAACAGTTCTTATGATAACTACTATTATGATTGCTACCATTGTTATCAGTATTTCATCCTCAGAAACCAAACTTAGACGATTTGCCTCTTCCTCTTGGAGAGCAGGGCTGGGGAACGCCTCTGGACGGTGCCGAAGGGGAAGTCGCCGAGTTCCTGGAGAGCAAAGGGGCCAAGCGTTCTGCTGGAGGCGCGAGGACTTCGTGCTATCATTCACGAGCGGTTGAACAGGGATGAATGATCGTCAGCAACTGTAGCAGCTGTAGCACTATGACGGTTATGATTACTACCACTAGCATAGTCAGTATTGTTATAACTTATAATAAGAATGAAAAGGGCAAGTATTAATTGTTATTGTTGATAATGTTCGCGGGTGTTTGCCAGTCCCTGAAGTCCTAAGAATTCTTCGAAAGACTCGTCGCCGTCGTCGTCGTTGTCGTTGTCACCGACGACCAGGAGGACGACGAGGACAGACGACGAAGACGTCTGCTCCATTCGAGCCATGAGGGTGTCGTATCTTGAGGGTGGCCCGAAATGTATGTTTACGGCCCCTTGTTTCTGAAACTCGCATCTCTGCTGCGGTGCTAAGACAACGTGGCAGGTGCAGACCAACCACTGGCTGCAGCGCATGAGCGCTTTTCCTACGGCAGCTTGTCATGATGACAAGGATAACAACAATGATAACCATCAGCAGCAGCAGCATCAATGATCTTAAAAAATTAGGCAACCTTGCCTAATGTTGGATAGCAAGCCTAAGCCCTCTGATCAATTCTTCAGGTTCATTCTTAGTTTAATGAATACTAAACTGTGAGTGAACCCATGATTCATGATAGATGTGATCTTTGGTGCCGGTGCGGATAAAGATGTTGAGGCTCATGTTGATAACAAAGAAAGACCCAGAACAAACAAGTAAAAATGCTGTCCGCCACGGCCTGCATCATGACTGGATGAAAGCAGAGCCTCGCTAGAGTGCCAAGGCTGCTTCGAGACAGGCGAAAACCCTCACTCTACTCCCGTGCTTGCACCCGGAAGCAGCGCCTGGGCTGTTTGTTTGAGGGTTCAGCTTTCAGTGCGGTATGGCCTAGACCAGCACTTTGTGTTCACGAGGTGGCGATGCCAAGGACAGGAAGCCCCAGGCCGATTGCAAGGATGTTCACGAGAATCTCAGTTTGCTGCTCTGCTTCGCCAGGTGGGCGATTCCGTTCGCCTTCGGTTTGCAAAGCCGTCCGGGCTGTTGAAGGAAGGAGACGTCGGGGTTGTCGCTCTCCTCTCAGACACAGAACGGGCAGCGACACCAGCAATTTGCTTCCAAGCTCGGCAGCTCAGGTGGCGGACGATGGCTCCGACTGCGTCCCGCTGAAGGTCACTTTGGGCGAGCGCTACGACTACTACGACGCATGTAGATATTGGTTACAACGCTCGGATCATCACTTCAGCATGCATTGCACCCAGTAGTAAATGTAGTGAAATGGGGCGACTCCATCTTAGGAATACAGCGATGTTATGGTCTGTGAGCCAGCGGAAGAGCTTCCGCCAGATTCAGCTCATGCGACCACAGATGGCACCAAGAGATTCCTAGCGGCCGGGCTGCGTTCAATCGGCACCTGGTCTTGTCCGCTCTTCTTCTTGTTGACCTGCAGAAATGGCTTGCCAGCGACTCTGAGCGAATCCCAGGTGAGGAAGAAGCTTGTAACGTGTCCTGCTTGCAATGACTTTTATTACAAGAAGTTGGTCAGCTCCTTTGTGCGAACAGCCCCGAGGGGGAGTATGCGAGAGCTGGGGCGCACCGGCCTCTGCATTTCGCCGGTTGGCTTCGGCTGCCACCGTCTTGAGGACCAACGTTTAGCGTGAATCGAATGCGAGAGGCTGAACAGGGATTCTGGAAGCACCCCTGTCTTGCGAGGATGCTGATGCCCACAAGGCAGCTTTAGAGCTAGCTATCTCGCTGGGATGCAACTTCGCCACTTGGGTCTTCATAGCGATTTTCCGCTTGTCGATAGTGTGGCCTTGGCCCCAAAGCCGTCCAGCTTGAGGTTGACTTGGCTCCCAACTACGTTGATGGGGTCTCCGAAGAGGCCTGCCTACTTTCACCTCATCTGCTGAGCTCACTCCAGCACCACGCGACCGTGACCGTGAGGTTGCAGGCGAGGTCTTGCAGAAGATGCTGCAGAACCGGAAGGACCTGCTCGTGAGTTTGATCCAGCTGCTTCCTATTGGCAACAGTGGTGTAAAGGTGCGGCGTGATGAGATCGTTGTTGCAACGAAGGCCGCTTGTCAGTGGCACGTGGGAGAGAAGACGAAAGAATGATTGACTTAGACCGATGAAGTGTGACCGCCACACCGATAGCGGAAATGCAGGCCCTCCAGTTGCAGAGGTTCTTGCAAGCGAAGTGCGCTGGCATAGAAGTTGCCTCTCAAGCAAATTGTTTTGACTCAGTTTCAAAACTCGTAGAACGGAACTTCCCCAGATAATCAGAGCCCCGGGTCTTAGACTGGGCCTCTGCCTCCCTCCCGAAGGCAAATCAGAGTTGTGGACAGGTCGGCAACGTGCTTGGTAAACAGATGGCCTTCGTCAAAGACGTCCCAAACATGTCCAAGATCAATGACAGCTTCTGTGCTCATATCATACTCATTGAAGCTGCTGCGTACTTGCCGCACGAGCACGTGATCTGAGGTCTGTTTCACTGCATTTCTCCAGCCTGGATAGAACAGGTTCGCACCTCGAGAGAAGAATGTTTTGCTCTGAGTGCCATGGAGCGTCGCATGCAAGGAGCTGACCCGGAGCTTGAGCAGACTTGGGCCTCGTGGCAAGCATAGGGCCCCTGCTGACTATGACCACGGAGCAGTTTGCTTGAGGCTCAGCTGCATCGATTGCTTGCTGCTGCACTGCCCGGAGTACGAGACGAAAGCTCCTGGGGTCAGCATGGCAGAAGTCTACAACCGGATACGCTGCATGGCTGCACTTCGAACGCTGCGATGTCACTTCTCAAAGGCCTGTCTGCAGTTGTGCACAAAGGCAGTGCTTTTGAGCACCTCGAAACAGAAGTGACGCGTGGCCGCATTGCCGCCTGGAAGCAGCCATTTAGTAGGCCTGGTGTGCATACTTGAGTAGGAATCTGCAGATCAGACTTGCCCGGGCAGAACACAGTCCACTCCCGCAGTCACTTTTGTTCAAGAGCCGATATGGCCCGCCGGTAGGCCAAGCGCCCGTCGGGATGTTAAAAGAGAAAGGCCAGAAGCTTAAGACCTCGCTGCTTTCGAAGTTACCTCAAAAAAGGAAGAATTCGGCCGGAGCGAGTACTTCTGAGAGCTCCGGAAAGGTGAGTCGGTCCCCGGTTGATGCACAGACGCCCGAGAATGTGCGGAATGCGCTTCCTTCGGAAGCTTCCGCCGAAGAGTCGCCCATCCCCCCAGCGCTCCAGACTGCAATGAGCTGCACTGAAGACAAAGATGAAAGTGCTGGGGCACAGAAAGGAGCACCTGCTAAAATTGATCCAGCTCTGTCCGCAGCAGTTCTTATCTTCGCCGTACTGGCACTTTGGAGACCTGCAGTTTGGATGTTCCTCATCTCAATCGCAGGCAACCTTTTGCTTGGCAGCGCGCTGGTGCTACAAGCGTCGTACGCACAGCGTCAGCGCAACTTGCTCAGCAAGTACTTTGAGCGAAGCTCAGAGGCCTCTGAAACCATTGAAGTCGAGGCAGACGTTAGCTCTACCTGTGGCCTGCAGCAGTTGCTGGAGCCTGGTTGGAAGCACATGCGGGAGGTTATTCGTGAACGTGAGCTTACGGGCATCCTCACCCAAATTGAGCTGGGAGACAAGTCGCCCCAAGTCACTTCCGTGCGCTCAGTCAAGTCACCTCACGACGGCGTGGTCTGCTTCGACGTCGGATTGCAGCTCGCTTCTTCCAAGTGTCCTTTTGTGCGGCTGGAAGTCCCAATCCCTGGATACTCCGATCCATGGATATTCCAGATGCAACTCCTTCAGCTAGATGTGACTGTCCAACTCTACTTCTGGAGTGCTCCACCGGAAGGCCGGGGCAGTGGGCGGTCATACTCCTTGATTGAGGCAGCTTTGAGCCCAGAGCCAGAGAAACCACCGATGGTTTCTGTCGCACTGAAGGCGGTCTCAAAGTCGAAGGTGCTGGAGCAAGTTCTCTGCAAATGTGAGCATGTTGCCTCGGCGGTGATCTGCTCACACGTACTTCCTCGCTTTACAGGCTTTGAGCATCGAGTGATCCTGGAGGAGGGCCGTGCCCGAAAAACTTCGGAGAGCACGGCTTGGCAGCAAAGCGCTCGACGGGCGGGGTGGCAGCCAAGAGCCGAAGCCGTGGTTGAATCTGCCGTGAGCTTAGCCGGGAATAGCTGCTGGCGCAGAATAGCAACAGGTACTCGTAGGCAGGTGCCAAAACAGGCCTACTGTAGGCGTGCTTATGCGTGCTTGCCGGGCGTGTTGATTTCATGGGCCAGTGCTCGCAGCTTTTGCTTTGGCATGCTGAGTCTGAGGCAGTGGGCGAAATGTTCCGAGAGGCACCAGGCTTTGCCTACGAAGCGGTCACGAGCACCGCGGCCAGCGCAGCAGCTGGCGCCAGAGAGGCCCTGGAGAGCCCAGCCGAAGCAGCAAGTGCCGCTGTGGGCGCGGCGTGGTCCGCGGCCGGAGGGGCGGCGCGAATGCTCAAGTCATCCTTCGGAATGTCGGACTAGATACAACTTTACTGGTAGGGGGTGGTCTAGATCTTGCAAGAGATCCCCGTGGGCACAAGGACTTCGAGATCCCAGAAATGTTTGCTGCAAAACGAGAAGCTGGCAATCGGAGCGCTGCGAGGTTCTTTTCATCGCCCCCATTGCTGCGAAGGGCGGCCCTGGGAGAGCGTTCGGTCTGGGTGCCCTTGGTCATGTCGTGGAAGCTCGGGGCTGCGAAGGTGGCCTCTTCCGGCGTCTGCCAAGCAGACAGCCAACTACAGTAACTACAGTCGGCTTTTCGAGAGACCAGAATAAAGCAGGGCATCGAGCAGAGGTTTCAGCAGAATGCTGCCCGAAGCAAAGGCGTGAGATCTGCTTTGTGCAATCAGGCTTACTATGGCATCTCGGCAGCTTTCACACCGCTCAGACCGACCGACGCAGAGCACCTGGATTTGTCTATGGTGCCTCACTCAGTGGATTCCTCCCTGCGGCAGTACGTCTCTCTTGCGATTCTATCCAGGTGATAAAGCAGCTCCCGACCAATCACCACTTCCGGATTCTGCAGTTCCCCTTGAACTTCGCAGAGGCGTTGGTTCCGCGGTCTGTTGTGGCAGCTATTGGTCGACTTGGCTATGCATATACTGGATGCGTTTACATTTGGCTTGGTCCTGCCTTCTTTGCTTGGGGTTTGCCAGTAGAAGGTTATTTGAGGTTCGAGGTACGGCTTGATGTGCTCGTACACAGTTTGCCTTTGAACATCCGTGAGTCAACCAGTCCAACATTGGGCAGCGTGTGCACAAGAACCGGGAATTCTGTTCACATGCAGATTTGCGAGATTTGTGGCAACGTCCGTAACGACATGCAGTACACTGGATGGCCGCAGGGGAGGGAGTTGTCAATACCAAAAACTCTTGGCAGAAGCATGACAGAAGAAGGTTTGCGAAGTGTTGCCCTGTACTGCACATCATCGCACATGGCTGCACTGCGCGCTTTGCAGGCCGAGGCGATGTGGGTAGGCCGGGTCCGCCTTTCCAACAGAATCAGAGCAGAGCGAGCGATGCCAGGCCACGTGCCTCGAAATCCTGACGGATCGGCTGTAGATGCAAACACGGCTGTTCAAGCGCCGACACTCTTTGAGGCCGACACCAACAACATTTCAGCTAGACTTCACTGCAAGCGTGTAGCCGATGTAGCCAACCTGGGCCAGAAGTCTCGGGAGGCGGCAAAATCACATGGTCTAGCTACGCTGCTTTTCTGAAATCCTAGCCACTAGCCAGCTTCTCTGTACGATAGCCTTCGCTCCAAGGCTAATCAACAGGCCTCTAGACGGCATCTACAAGGCCTGACCACGTGATGATCGCGATGCGAGAGCTTGCTATACCTTGAAGTTGAGCCTTGTACAAAGGAAGCGCACGGCGTGTTGCGCTTCTCTTCACTGGACTGCGATGTCCGATCCTATTCAGAACTGCAGCTGGACAATTGCAGCTTGGCTGATGCTGAGCAGGCTGAGCCCAACTCCAGTTTGCGGTCTTGATAGTGCAGCTCCGACTGCAAGGCGATTCCCTCGAGGAGAAGATCACCAACATGTGACGCTTGGCTTCCTGAAGGCTCGTGTCTTTTCGTTCTCAGTACGCACCACACCCGCACCTCAGGCAAACTCAGCGCTCCGCCATTCAACACAGATGATGGTGCTGCAGGGCAGCTGGCAGCCAAAACTGTCAAAGTGCTGGCCAGCCTGCCAAGTGCGACTCGTCTTCAGCACGTTTTCAAAGCCGAGTGGCGAAGCGAAGGGAGCGACGGACTTGTTGCTCACAGGTTGATTGTGTGCTGCTTGGCATGCGGCAGCCTGAATACGTGGTTGGTACACTGCCACTGCTTTTCGGAACACCAGCGGTCGACCCTCAGGCACTTTTGGATTCTGATGATTTGTCTCACGCAGCAGCCTCTGTCTGCAGCAGGTTGCGTTGTCGACATTCCGCGCTGTCCACAACACTGCCTTAACCTCAGAAACTCTGCAGACTCTCCGTGACCTTTGCTGGCGTTGTGCATGTACCAAGATCTGTATGTGGTATGCCACGGCGATTCACGAATCGGACCACGGCACATCCAAGCATTGGCGACTGCCAGTGAAAGTCTCTTGGAGCAAACGGGATCCCATGGCTATCCTCCGTGAATCTCTGTCCCAAAACGAGAGCCCCCTGAACAGAAGATTCGCATCCAAGGAAGGCTATGCCCAAAACGCAAATTCAGGTGCATGATGCTTCGCCCAGCACCTCACGAACCATTTTTCAAGATTTTCGCAGCTCCTGCTGCCATTTTCCTAGAGCAGACAGCCGCTTAGCAGTTTCACCGAATGTAGAGGAGAGCCTTGCGAGATGGGCGCAGGCCCAAGTGTTGGCTCGAGCACGGAGGGAACCTGCATGGCAGGGAGTGTACAGCGCATACATGCGAGATCGGAAAAGGAGGCAAAGCCATCTTCGAAAGCTCGGCATTCTTTAGTCTGGGTTGAAGAGAGCTTTGAAGACGGTGAGAAGGAAGCTCCGCGGTTGACGGGTGGAGCTGCCTTGGCAAGTGCACGAAGTCAGGCCATCGGGCGTGATCTTTGTCCGTGACATGTGCTGCTCTGGTGCTCTCGGGGTCTTGCCGGCTGGAGGCCACGAAGAACTCGCACACTTCTGGTATTGGTGGCAGTGCCAATCCTGCGGGAGAGGGAGGCAGCACCGTGCCTTCTCCTCACTGCGTAAGGAACAACGACCAAAGGATTCAATCGGAGTTGTCCCTGGCTTCTGTCTGGCAGGGGGCACATCAGTCGGCGGGGCATCTGTGCCAGACCCAGTAGACGGGTGCACCTACGTCACGACAGCTGACAGCTTTGCATGTGGGTAGTTCTCCAAATTAGGGTCCCTTTTCAGATCCCCAAAACAGGGTGCCACCTGATAAAATGAGCTTAAAGCCCTACAGAACCCTTATAGTAACCTTATAGATACCCCTATAGATCCCTTTAAAGGACCCCAAAAAAGGGACCAGAATTTCGAGAACTACCCATGTCCAGGACATGCACAACTGGGGTGCTCGCGAAGAGCCAAAAGCTGGGCCCGGACCGAAAGGCCGGGTGGGATTTCCCTACAAAGCAGCTGGTGTATGCGACCATACTATTATTACTATTATTACAACTACCATTAATATGAGTATTATTATTGTTTTTATTACTATTGTTAGTACTACTAGTATGACTTGTAGTATTACTACCATTAGTTTTTGCTACTGCTATTGTTATTCCGATGATGGTTGCCAGCGAAGGGTTCGTTAGAACCGTTAGAGAGCCGTTGCTGCAACGGAACGGCCAGCAGTTGCATGCCTTTGCGGTTGAAGGCGATCCCGGCGAGTGGTCTTCGGATGCCCTGATGGAGCTAATGCACGGGCACTCAAGGCGGAGCTCCCACACAGTTGATTCCGACAGAACTGGCGGATGATTGTTGTAGTGTACTCGTACGCACTGTCATCACACACACACATCAACGTCGTCATCATCATCATCGTCAGTATCATTAGTGCTGTCAGCAGTCTGATTGCTGATATGACTATGCACAGTCTTATTGAGGTTGGTATTATTGTTACTTATTCTTATATTAGCAGCAATAGCAGTAGTGGGGGTAGCCGGAAGAAGAGGAGCTGTTGCTGGTGGTGGTGGTATGTGGTGGTGGTGGTGGTGGTGGTGGTGGTGGTGGTGGTGGTGGTGGTGGTGGTGGTGGTTTGGTTTGAACCGCAGCCGGGGAGTCCAGGCGTTGCGACAGGTCTGAAAGGTCAGTGGATACCACCGGCTGCTCAAAATGGCAGCACGCAGCTATTGTGCGTACCAGGGCTCGCCCCGCCACTAGTGGCGAGGAGCATAAAAGAGTGAAAAGGGTGGCTAAAACATGTAGCCTACACAATCGCAGTAGCTCATATGTGCATCAAAAAGTTGCAGCAGCTCAGCTCTGTCTAGCGAAACCCGCGCAACCGCACAGCACGACACAGCACAGCACAACCCAACCCAGCCCACAACCCTATCCTAGTCGGCAGCTCAGTTCAGTTCGGCTCAGTGCAACTCCGCTCAGCTCGCCATCACGGGGAGATTAAAGCCCAGTCCAGTCAGCGTTGCCCGATCTGAAGCAGAGAGTCTGTGCAGATATCGAGGAGTGTAGCCGATGAGGATAGTGCGATCACCTCGCGTCCACGGTGTGGTGGCATGAGTGCAAAGCGGTGAGAACTGGATGTAAGGGAGCTGCACTCTGTGCATTGTGCCCGGTCCGGAGTCCTGATCCAGAGCGTGGGCTCCGTGTTCATTCTGGACCCATAAGCATCCCCCAATCCATCGAGAGCAAGGAATGATGGTGTTCAGAAGGCCAGGTTGATTCCCAATGTCACGATGCGCCTGCAGCTGAATGTTGCGTTGTAGCGCCAGTGAAGCAAAGGTGGCATCCGGACACATGCCACGCATGATGCCAGTTAGAACCAATGTCGTCCTGGGATATGACAGTGCAGAAAGCTGGACGCCTGTGGAGTGGGCGAACGTGTAAGCGCCGGTAGAGAAGCACTTCTGCTGATGTTCACCTAGGCAAAGTTGCTGTCTGCGCTTAGCCGCGGACTTCTCCGGAAGCAGGTCCAGCAATTCAGAGATGTGCCCGAATGTAGCGGAGCCACTCTGCAGAATGAAGTGTGCCAGCTGTTCCGCACCAGAGTCCTGGGCGGTGGGCGCAGGGTGCATGTCGCCATTATAAACGTCCACGGTGAGCTGTGATGCCGTGCTGGGAACATTCCACTCCAAAAACGATGTATCGGCAGATGTAGAAGAGGACGTAGCCGCGTGCTCCTGAGTACCTACGTTGAGACCAGGTTGAGTCGAGGCCTCGGAAAGGTGGGTGAGGGAGACAGAGGAACTAGCCCCGAAGCCAATCGAAATTAAACTACGTGATGATGGTGTCTCTGGTGGCCCACGGAACCCGGGGTGTGATGGGCCCAAGATGGAGGGCAGCTCCAGCTCCCAGACCTCATCGGGTACATCAGGAGGCTTAGATGGAAACATGTGCATACGCCCCTGAAGTGAGCCAGGGCCAGGCAAGTCAACCGGAGTGCAGGTGTCACGTGCTGTACACAGCCTACATGACAGAAAAATGTAAGGCAGGCAGACAGGAGAAGGTGGAGAAGATTGAGTATTTTCCGCACACTGAATTTGCAATGGTGCGGTCCCGCGGTGGAGCCCCCAGGCCCCACGGCCACCTGACAGGCATACACTACGAGTCAGGTCAAAGAACAAAGGGCACCTGCCTAGAGAGAGTGGGGAGTGTCCCCACGCCTGCATATCAGTAAGTACACTTCAGACGAGCGGAATCTAGGGCCGTCTATAAGTGCGGAGTCCGGTGTGAGTCGCCTTGGCTCGACCCCGTCGTCACAAAGCCAGTCTACGCCTTGGGACTGATGTAGGAGTACAGTGTAATGGCCCGATTGCGTGCTTTGACCATGATGAAGGACGGCAGCTTCCACAATGTATGCGATGTTGTGTGATTCAATGCCGTCAGCATCAAAGCACGGGACATTGAGTGATCTAGGCCAGCTAACACTGGCGTGGTTTTTCCTCGCACCCTCGGGCCCGAGCGAGTACCTGGAAAGCTGCAACATCAAAATCACCGGTGGGCGCCTAAGTGCATGAACCGAGGACTGGAGATGCCAATGGTGAATCATGAACTGGGCGCTCAGCTGAACCCCTGCAGGCAGCTCGAGAGCTAGTGCCTGGCCACAGCTGGCCTCTTCGGTCTCACGTAGCCTGTGCTCCTCCAGCCTGCGCGCGCTCCAATCCCCAGCCGTCGCCTGGGGGCAAATCTTCGCAATCAGATGGTGCATGAACTCTGCACAATCGTGTTGGTCCTGAGCGCGAGCCCAGCCCGACAGCACAAATCTCCACAACAGC
>CAJNDV010000470.1:66706-77902 GCA_905221635.1 Symbiodinium sp. CCMP2456
GTAGGGTGGTAGGGTGGTAGGGTGGTGGTGGTGGTGGTAGCAGTATCCGTAGCAGTAGCAGTACATGCAGCAGCAGTAGTTGTTGTTGTTGTCGTAGTTGTAGTAGTAAAAAAAAAAAGTAGGGGGGCAGCAGCAACCTCTAGTGGCAGAGGTAGGAGGAGCACTAGCAGTGGCGTTGGTAGCGTCCGGAAGTGGAGGTCGTTGTTGCGGTAGCAGTATCGCCGGTAGGATGAGAGATATGTTCCTGGCATGCCGGGCGTCCACACGTGTCCTCAGGATGGTTGGTGTTGATGCAAGACTACCTGGAATGGATATTCCTGAGGCTCTGTGCGTCTTACATTTCCAAGTTGAAACACTGGGTTGGCTGTATTTCCGCGTCTTCCGAGTTGCGAACTCAATGAGTTGCGCAGGGCCAAGCAGTCTCTCAGTCCTTTCCCGTGGCCAGCAGCTGAGTGGACTGTTTTGCAACTTCCGCTCAGCTGGCGGTGGTGATCGGCTCCACTTGTTAACTTCAGTCCTCTGACCAACGCCATGCTGCTGGTATTCCATGCCACATGCTGCATAGGTTGCATCTTCTGCCGCAGCTCCGAGCAGGGGCAGCGGAAACCCTAACAGCTTGAGCCCAAGCACGTCTGGACATGTCAACTTATATATATATATATATGTATGTATGCATTCATGTATTTATGTTTGTATACAACAATATTATGTATATATATATATATACTTATACATATATATATATATCTCTCTCTCTCTCTCTCTTCAAGTCGCCTGTTCCTTCTTGCGTGCTGAGGCCAGAGCCGGATGCCGCCTTTGTCTTCCTTGGTGTCTCAGCCTGCACCAACTTTGCATGACTTGACACTTCGTACACTACCTATATTGGCTATCATAGCCTAGTGTACTTACCTCTGGCGTTAACCATATATACTTCATTGTACTATTTGTCTAAGATGTCTAAGGCGTCTCCCATCCTGAAGCAGGATGGGCTGTCATGTACTTGTGGGAGCCAGTGTCATGGCACCCGACTGCATGTTAGTCGCGGCTATGTAGTCTTATCGCTGATGGTTGTTTGCGTCTGGCTTGCTGCCATTATCTGGCCGTCTGTACTTTTCACAATACCGCACGAGCTGATGCACAGCCGCGTCAAAGGCGTGTCCGTGTGCATACGAACATACGTACAACTAATGCTGTCGGTACAAGCACTACCGGCGGCTACCGAGCGCAGAACTATGCTTTTTGCTCACCGCAAGTATGGATCCAGCGAAATCTGTCCAAACATCTGTGTCGAGGAACCAGCCAGTGTTAACTATGCCTTGCTATTTTGCTATGCCTGTCATAATAGGGCTATTTCTATTATCGTGATTTGTTCTTGCGATTATTAATCATATTCTTCATTTTTGTAGTATTGCTGATATTATTACTACTTGTCATGATTATTCGTAGTATTCGTAATAGTACTGCCTTAAGCCCCGTCTTGCTGACGGAGCTCTGAGGCAGAGAGCCCCTTCACGAGCCCGGCTCGAGGAGTTGCGCTCAGGAGCGCGGAGGGCTTGAAGTTGCTCAAAACATATTTTGGGGTTTAGGAGTTTAGGTTTGAAGGTTTAGGGGTTTAAAACCCCTAAGCCTTAAAACCTAAACTCCTTAGGGGTTTAGGGGTTTAGGATTTGAGAGAAAGATGCACTTTGGCTTCATTTTCGCAGAGGCGCTCTTCGAGAAGAGACTCGCGAGCAGGCCCTGTCCGGGATTCTGTGAGTTTTGCTTCTTGGGTAGGCCTCTTTATAGTATATATATATATATATATATTAAGGAACCCCTAACAGTAATATTGGTAATTATTTAGGCTTCTTGGAGTGGGTTTCGGAGATGTGTTCACGGCCAGGCCTCGGAGATCCCAACAGTGTGTTCAGGAGCAGCTTGCACAGCTGGCAAAGAGCAGTGTTCAAGCTGTTCGAGTGCCTTTGAGACCTTGCTCCTTCGAGCTTCGAACTGAGGTTGGGGTGGACGCAACCTTGCGGGATTCTCAGTACATCTCTTGCGCATTCAGAAATCGCAGAGATGGCAGATTCATTCTGCTAGGCATCTCCGCCACCAATAAGCAGAGGGGGGCTGAATGTGCAGGCTTGGCCTTGTATCTCTGCTAAGCCGGCATGTGCAGCATGGTATCTGTTTTTGGTTTTGGAGGCTTCCTGGGAACCGCTTGGCTACGATCAAGGTGCTCTGCTGTGTGAAGTCTTCCAGACGAAGCCTGCATAACATTGCTGAAGCGTGGCGGCGTTCTCTCCATCCCAGGTAGCCGACCTCATCCTTTTCACAAGGGGTCGGTGCCTTGCAGACGCTCCCAATCTCCTTGACGACATGTCGAAATTTGGGTTGTGGCAGGGTGCTTGACTTTTTTCTAAGGTCGCGCCATTCTGGTCACCGGGGGCCCGGGCAAGTACCCATCGGCAGAGCTGCCTTCATTGAATCCTTGGGCAATGCGAACGACACATCGCAGTTGCCAGGCATTAACCCTTCGATCCAGGCTCGTATGATACAGTCGGAGGACTCTGCGCAGCTTCTCTGCTGTCGTCACGCGCGGGCAGGCACAAAGCGCCATGCTGCGGGAGATGTATCCGAATGTTGCTATGGGAGGCCTTCGAGAGCAGTTTGTAACAATATACTATCATATTACACTTTCTCAAACGTTATTAGATTCTACTTCATTCTACTATCTTCCAGTATATCAGACTCTACTCTATAACCCCCAAGCCCTAAACCCTATGGTATAGTCTAGTATAGTAGACTATAGTAGACTATAAAAAACTATAGTATAGCATAGTAGACTTTAGTATACTATAGTTATAGTTATAGTTATAGTTATAGTTATAGTTATAGTCTAGTCTGTTTTATGGCAGGGAATGCTCCGAGCAGCCAGGCCCTGGACCGGGTCCGTTGTCCTTGGCACCCACAGGCCCGTGGCCCGGGCCCCCGGGATGGACCTGGGTAGGTCTCTAAGTTAGGGTCCCTTTAGGGACCCTTTTAGGGGTTTAGGGTTTAGGGTTTAGGGTCCCTTTAGGGACCCTTTTAGGGTCCTTCAAGGGATCGATGAGGGTTTCTATAAGGGCGCTATAAGGGTTCTATGGGGTTTTAGGGTCCCTACTGCTGATGATATAAATCCTGCATTACCTTGAGGACCCTAGACTAAGGGAATTATGGTATATTCCTTATTATGGATAATGCCGGGTTTATATCATCAAAAGTAGGGAACCTTTTAGGGTCCTTAAAGGGATCGATGAGGGTTTCTATAAGGGTGCTATACAGGTTCTATGGGGTTTTAGGGTCCTTCTTGTAAGTGTGCCGTACTATCTTGGGGACTTGAAAAGGGACCTTAATTCAGAGAACTACCCACATGCTGGTCTGCACTTGTCTGCAGGCTAAACATGGGCCAATCCCTCGCGAGCAATCTTCGTGTCACCAACCGGTTTCACTCAAAGCTCCCGAAGCGGGGCTTGTAACATTATCATGACCAACTCTAGCATGCGAAGGCTAAACTTATGAAGCACAGCCTCTGGAGTGCCAGTGTGGCTGTGCTTCTCATTTGGATCGGAAGCTTCTGCTATCAGAGTATTGCATGTCGTGCTCCCTGAAAACGAGATTGTGCCATGATAGTGGAAAAGTTGCGACGAGATGATTGCAGAAGCATGTAGTGTTAGGTAGTCTTCGCAGTCGGGCGCGGTGGATAAAAGCATTGCTCTTAGCTGCCATCCTATGCCAAGACCCCGGGAGGCTGAGGCGCCAGGTCCACAGTTAAGATGTCCGTAAGAGCCTTTCCCAGGCGCAAACATGCATAAGGCATGGCCGACTCCTGACGTAAATTCACCTTGGGACGGAGATGTTGATGTTGCAAAAGCAGGGGCAAACAGACAACGGGATACGCTGAAGGCACCTGTGATGGGCAGCACCTTCCACATATGACACCCGATAACAATGAACCGGAACAGGTGGCGACCTGTGCACAACAAAACACATCTGGGAGTTTCCGAAAATAAGAGGTACCTTATTTTGGGGTCCTTAGAATAAGGATCCTAGTATTTAGGGTTCTTTCTTAGGGTCCCCTATTTTCGGAAACCCCCATCTAGGACGGATGCACCAGGATCAGGAGAAGTTGGACATTGGTTCCGTATCGCCGAGTGTGCTAACAAAGCCCGAAAACTACAGCTACACCGTCGCCCGGGTCGAAATTGTCCCACTACCACGTGCAAAAGGAAAACGCTAGAAACACAAGCAAGGCATGCATGACTTGGCAAGGAGATTATTATTGCAGTAAGAATATGGTCCCCACATCGAAGCTGTTTCTCCCATTTGTGATCGAAGTAGTTCATGGCCTGGCCGTCTGGAACCGAAGTGGGTTTCACTTGCACCCAGAGCCATAACAGTTGCATTCATGTTACCATGGAAACGGATCAAAGCCAAAGTGGCACAACATCTGCTTGTCGTTGGAGAGGCTACCGCACCGATCTGTAGCATCTTGTGAATATATCTTACGGCAGGTCGCTAGAGGGTGCTTGCTGCACAGAAAGATTTTCAGCCTCAGCTGTCGTCTTGGTGCAGATTCAGTCTAGTCTGGCCATATTTCGCCATGGCATCGTGGTCGAGTCATGCAGGAGGCCGTTGGTTCCGAGTCACCTAGGAAGCACTGTCCGACATTCAGCAAGGTGGTCAAAGTGCTGTGGGGGCTCGCAGTGGGCGTCGGTGCCACGGACTGCACCTCTCCCCAAGAGACATGGGATTACATTCGATACCTGGACCAAGACATTGCTGCACCTTGGCTAGATGTTTTGGGGCGTTGGGCTTGCTTGAGGTATCGCTGCTTTTCAAACCGCATTCGCTTCTGGTGCAGGCAGTGAGCCCGCTGCCTCGCGAGGGCCGCGAGCTGTTGTACCAGTTCTGGCATTCGCTGGGTTCGGACCCCGCCAACCGCGCCGAGAACTCGGCAAAGTGCGCTCCAGGCTGGCATCTCTAGTGACATCTCGAGGATCTCACTTAGGCTTGGGGCTACGAAGAATGCTCTTTGGTCCAGGCATGGCAGCGGTGATGCTACACTCCTTGTCTTTCATCGACCGGGACGAAGGCGAAGCGGCTGCGGCAGAGGTCTACCGTCAGGCTGAGCGCTTGGTGAACTCTCTCAGAGGCGCGACAGACCTTCTCTGAACAGTCCCCGAGTCTAAGATTGAGTTGGGGCATCTGCAGGATGGAGCGGATGGCGTGTGAATCTGACCTGGCACGAAGCAGCGCCGAAGCTTTTGGGGTTGGAGCCTTTGCCGGATGCCCAACTCTGTGCTGAAGAGCATCGTCCGAGATTCTATGTCTACGACACCGGTGACTACGCACGACCACTCTTGAGCTGTGCCTCGGGTATGGAAGGTTCCGAGGTGATGCTTCACCGATTCCTGCTCCGAAGCCGGTGCAGAACCAGGGACCCAGCCGAAGCAGACTTCTTCTACGTGCCCTTCTATTCCTTCTGCTTTCAGTCGCTCGGCCGCAGTCGCTGTGCTGTGCATGACTGTGGCCCGGCGGCGCTGGGTGACGCATCTGGCAGGAACCTGCATATCAAGCCCGGCACCGAGACCGAGGAGCTGGACAAACACAACATAGCTGTCGTCAACTCCCTAGAGCACTTCGATGTATACCGAAGAAGGCACAGAGCAACATAGCTAACAAGATCTCACGGCCGAAGGAGTTTCATTCCTGTCAGCTACCATAGTTACAGGCAGCACATTTTCCACTTCGCCCACGAGTTCTGGGACTTTCCATCCTGGGAGTCGTACGTGGCAAGAGCAAAGATCTTCGCAGTGGAAGCGAACCCATTGATCGATGTCGTGAACTACCGGCACTGCAACCTGCTTGCAGCCGAGTGTTGTCGTCTTGTCAAACAACTGGCACAGTTTATTTTTTGAGCCCGCTCGTTTCACGCGGGCGGTAAGGTGTTTCGTGCTTCGACGCCTGGAAGGATGTGGTTGTGCCGGGCCACACAGATGCCTGGGCCATGCGAAAGCTTCGTGAGAAAGGGAAGCCGAGCACCGAACGTCGCTTCCGCTTCTGCCGCTCGGCAGCATGCAGATCCGTCCGGCACTCGTCAGAGAGCGCTCTACCTGGCCTCGGCCCCCTGCATTGGAGGCTTCCATGGTGCTATGCGACACGATCTCTATGAGAGGACACATGCTGAAGGCCGGAAGCAGACGTTGCTTGAAGCCAACTTCCCAACATCTGCCCAGCTGAGCGAAAGTGAGTTCGCAGGCAGGCCGTTCAACGGTAGCCGAGCCGCAGACACCCGACGACAGATTCAAGCCTTCGCTGGCGAGCACCTTGCCAGAGCGATGGTCCCGCAAGGTGGTGATGGTCCCACGAAAGTGTCTACAGGTGATCTCTATAGTTGCTCTCTGGCCCCAGCCGAGGTCCGATGCAAGTATCGGGCCTCATATTACTCCACTTCTGGACACAGCTTTGTCAAAACTGTTTGGGCCTCTGCATAGCTTTGGGAAGCGGCACTAATTCTACACGAGGACTACTACGGGCGTGTGGGAGATTGCATCTTCTGCCTGGTGCCGAAAGGCGTTTCTTGCTGCTTATGGGTAGTTCTCTAAATTAGGGTCCCTTTGAGGGTCCATTTTATAAGGGTGCCGTACTATATTGGGGACCTAAACAGGGACCCGAATTGAAAGAAATACCCTTATGTTGTGGATCTTCCGGGGTGGGCTCCCGGAGGTGTCGGCTACACCAATGGTCGCCTTTTTGAGGCTTTCTTCGCAGGCCGGAAGAAGTTGCATTCTGCGGAAAAGCGCTCGGGTAGTTCTCGGGTCCCCTTTTGGGTCCCCAATATAGTACCCATAATTTTGAAAACTGCCCACTCTTGTTCCGTGTTTATCCAAAGGCTGCATCCCTGTGATTCTGTCGGATGCTATGGTGGTGCCCTTCCAAGCGTCCGGCACTCTGCTCTCAAGAGCTCCAGGCCTCTTCGGCGGCTCCTTTGCGTGAGCACCTGGATGCAGGTTTCTTCCATGGCCCGACTTTAGCATGAAGCTTCCCATGGGTCCGGGCCTCGGACTCAAAACTCTGAGCCTCCCAAAGCCCGAAGCCTTCTGAAGTACTCAGATGACGTGGCACGGGCCGTTCACCTGCTGCGGGCGATGCCATCAGCAAGGATAGCTCAAATGCAGGACGCCAGTTAGGCCATGATGGCATGAGAAGCCCTCACATGTCTTTCAAGCATACGTGTACGTAATAAACGCAGTGTGTGGAAGTTCGTGAGGAGAGTTTATTGGAGAATGCCGGCTGCCCAGTTCTCTGAGTGCTTGCTCAGAAAGGCCGTTCCGCTACCGTGAAGGCTTGCTGGTTCGACTACTACTCACAAGATCCGTCGTGCTCACCATACGAAGGTGTTCTCCGCGTACACGGCCCAGCAGGCAGATCGGCTTTTGCAATCAGGTTGCTCGGTCATGCTATCCAGGTGCTCGAGATGCAGCAGGACAGGCCCCACCGAGAGGCGCAGCGACCCGTGGACTGTGAATTCGGCTATGCAAGGTGTTTCTTGTCCGGTCTGAGCCCAGAAAACGAAGCTGCATACCCATGGGCTGCGTCGGAGTGCCTCATTGCAATATCATGTCGCACCGCTGCGGAATCCGCTCGACATTTCAGGGCAAACTCTACACCAGTGCCGAAAACTATCCTGACCTAGCCGATCACAATGTCCGATGATTGAGCTAAAACGCTGCAGACACAACACGCAAACCTCACGCAGGGATGTCATCACAGAGTGCATCTTACGACACAGAAACAGTCTGGTCCGTGAGGTCCGTGATGTAAAGTCATGTACATGAAGAAAACGCGAGGTGTTCGGTTGCAAGACTCATCTTTCCAGCAAGGCGGATACCAGTGAAACCGTGAGCGACTGCGGCGGGGTAGAGCTTCTAGGATAAGCACTTCTTTAATTCACACCATCTTGCTTCCGGCTCGACAGGGCGAGCTACATGATTTGAAAGATTGTCGGATGTTGAAGCACCTGTCTGGCAGATCCGCCAACTGCCGCTCTTCTGGAAATCGGAAGGACGGGCCAGCGCTTCGCAGTTCTGCACTTGCTCTGATCGCGTCCCTTGACGAGGCTTCTCGCCCTAATTTCGAGCAGCTCTTCCAGCAGCTCCAACTTCAGGTGCGACCATCGCTCTCGCCTTCACACATTCAGCAGCCCTATGCGCGAGATTTCGCGAGGTCCGTGCTCCCGGCGGCATCAAGAGCAACTGCAAGGGAGAGGCTTCCAACCTGGCAGGGAAGGCTCTCCTTTAACGCCACAACATCGCTGACGGCGGCTGAGCCGGGTGCAGAGCCGTTGATCCATAGCCAGCTGAAAACGACGTGGGCATCGCGTGGTTGCCACGTCAGAGTTCTTGCAGTTCGACAGCCCCCCAGAGGAGCAAAGGCAACCAGTGAGCCGCCAGGTAGATCACTGGACACCACCAGGCTGTAGCGAAATGCATCATAGGATGCGCGGCAACTTCCATGGAAAAGAGCTGGGAACTTGCTAGCTTGCAAGGGGGATTTGCACTGTCAACTCTCAGCTTAATCTTTCAGACCATGTTATGCTCGCTGAATTAAAGAATGGTTGGACGTGGCCAGTTTGCGCAAGATGCACATGCACAGGAATCCCCTGGTAAATCCCTGGTGATAGCTCCAAGATAGAGAAAGAAGCCTTGTCTTCGGTCCGGGAGGCCATGCCTTTGGCATTGTCACGGCAGCTATTTTGCTTGAGTGGTGCAGCTGACCAAGATTACACCCGCTAAACTGTACTTTGAGACTAGATTACACTGTGTTGTATTGTATATACTATATTCCACCGAAAGCATGCTCGAAGACACAGCTACGACACGAGACTGCATGATGGAAGTGTTTGCCGGATGCCCAATAACGAGCACGAGCACGGCATAGAGATAGAGCTTTCCAGGCGACCTGATTTTTTTGCGTTGTTCTTCAATTTGCCATGCGGGAGCGCAATTCCACGAGCAGGCGCAGCTGGAAGGCTGCTGAATAGCTGATGTTTTGTAGACCAAAGCAGCAGCTCGTAGTTTGAATGCTTGTCGTGGTTGTGCTGCAGGCTTCGCAGCTTCTGATTGCTTCCCTAGCGATCGGCACCTGCAATGTGGCAGTTCTGAGCCCAAGCATCTCCACAGTTGGATCCAGCATCAGGACGAGATACTGCCCGCCGTGGCAGCATGGGATTTAAGGTAGCCTTCGTACGCGGCTTCCAGGGCTGCAGCCAAGCCCCTTCGCGCAAGGCAACCTGTTCGCGCTCACTTCAGTGCCATGTTGTCTCTGCGCCTGGGCTCTCTTGCCGTGCAGGCACGGTCGGCCGTGCTGGCCGGCCCTGAACTCGGCACTTACGGAATTTATAGAGTTTTTTCGTGGCTTTTAATGCTGTTCTACAAGGCGAGCAGCTCTTGACCGTTGCGGTACTCAAGGCAAGTGCGGCGACTAGTAACGAGAGACAGAGAAAGAGGGAGGGATGCATTTTTGCGCGGGGGCAGTGCCTGGATCTGTCCTTTGGCTGTGTGGAAGAAGAGAGGGAGGCATTTTTGTCCCGACTGACCAGTGGACTTCATCGCCGGGGTGGGCAGACTGAAGCAGCGGTTTTTTGCCGAAATGTGGGGAACTCCAAAAGAGGCTGGCTGTCGACGCCCCGGAGTCTCGCCGAGACTGGGGAAAGCACCACACGTCACCAGACTGAAAGCGATATTGGAAGCAGATACTCCCTCTTGCCTTTTTGGCAACCTGCACCAGAAGCCTCGGCAGAGGAATACCAAAGCCGGCTCCCACATACAAAGCGACGCACGCAACTGTGGAGAGGCAGCCTTGCCAGTCCCTGGAGAACCCAACCACCCGAGCCAATGCGGGCGTGCTGGCATGGTGATGCCGAGGAGGACGGGGATGAGCGAGACTTGGGCCTTGAAGGAAGGCGAACGTTCCAACCCGCCAGTTCCGAGTCCAGTGATTTGGGACACTTGCGTCGTAGCTGTCGCACACGTGCCTTACACTTTTGCGAGAGTGGGGGCCATGCACGGGGAAGGTGGCAACCGTTGAGCATATGCATGACCTTCCACAGTGCAGTATTGAGCGTCAGGTTTGGCGATTTTGGATTGGCAAGGCCGACAACTAGACAGGAAGTCAGTGCGCTCGTGCGAAGGCGGTGCGTGAAGGGGCCGAGGACGGGGATCAATCAGTCTCACAGTCGCCAGGAAGACTGGACGCAGGCAGAGGATTGGGGGCATGTCCACTACTCCTATGAGCGTGGTTTATGAAGAAGAAGAAGAAGCCGGGCAAGCAGTTTGGTGCACTCCTGCCCAAATCCGCATCAATGTCAGGAAAAGCTGAGAGAAAAGGGCGGGACCCTTGATGTTTGGCAATATCCGCACATCGGCCTTGCTGGTGTCGTGGCCAAGGTCTGTCTACGACAGGCCGCAAGCAGGAACTGCTCGAACGGCTGGAGGGGGCCCTCTGCTCGGCACATGGAGCGGAGAGGTTGTAAGTTTACGACGTCTCAAAGATACGGTGGATGATATAAATCCTGCATTATCCGAAGTAAGGAATATACCATAGTTCCCAAAGTTTAGGGTCCTTAAGGTAGTGCAGGGTTTATACCATCAACCGTAGTCATTGAAGTCATGTAGAATACAACGAACTACTACTACTATTACTAGTTACTACTACTACTACTACTACTACTACTACTACTCCTGCTGCTGCTGCTGCTACTACTACTACGACGACTACTACTACTACTACGACGACGACGACGACGACTACTAACAACGACGAATGCTCTACTACCACTACCAGCCCTCCCTCTGCAGCTGCTCCTGCTGCTGCTGCACCGCCTCCGTGCTGTCCATTGCCAATGACAGGGTTGTTTGGCTGCGCTTACGTGTGTGCTAGACCATTGTCTTACTATACTGTTTTGTGGGACCGGACCGTAGTGTTACTGTACTAGAATCTTTTCGGGATAGTACATGATTTGTCAGAGTATCAGAGTTCGTATGCGTTAGCATGTGCAGATGCGGAATCGGAGAAACACATTTTGCACGTGCGTGTGTACGTATGTGTGTGTGTGTATATATATATATATACGTATACGTGCATATACATAGGCTATGTATGCATGCATGCATG
>CAJNDV010000470.1:77934-94418 GCA_905221635.1 Symbiodinium sp. CCMP2456
TGTATGTATGTATGTATGTACTCATGCATGCCAGCATACGTACGAACTTAGATATCATCCCGGCCCACAAAGGCCGAAAGACAGCCTGCTGCAGGCACGGCCATCGTTTTCTTCCAAGGATACCTGTGCTCCATGATGCGCTACAGGCTATGCCAAGCTGACGGTTGCTCAGCTTAAGGCAAAATGCGCGGAGCTGGACTTGCCAAAATCAGGGCGCAAAGCCGACCTGGTGGTAAGGCACTCAGTCGCGGAGGACCCTATTTAATGATAAGTGCAGAGGCAGACTAGATACCAGTAGGGCTTCATGCTTGTTCACCATTGTCCACATTATGACCTGCACGAGGCTCGCTTAGAAGCCAAAGCTGCTTCGCAGGATCTGGGCTGAGTTGCTCCTTTACAACCTTGAAGGTGAGGCATCTGCTCTCCTCCGGCATCTAGCCTCGTAGAGGCCAGCCACAGCACAGCTAGCTCCAAGTTTCTGGTGGGAGACAGGGCCGGCGACACAGTTGCGATGCAGAGATGTCACCATGCAAGCACTGCCACATGCCATTCAGGTTATGGCCCTGTATGAAAAAGAACAGAAAGAGTACGAGGCAGCAGTGCACTCGAATGTGCTGGTGTACAAGCACTCTCAAGTCATCGAGAGAACGCTGCTCAGTGAGCAGCAAAACTGTCAGGCTCTTGTCCAGTGCCACAACGGCGATGAGTCCTACTTGATCACATGGACGGAGGTGCAAAGCGATGAGAACGACTTGCGTGGTGCACCTTGCAATGCTCGGTACTCATTATTCTGACAGGATGGCTACGAGCACAATCAGGATGCTAGCAACATGAGGCGCGTCGATGGGCTTTGCTGGGTCAAGCAGCTTCTAACTGACTCTCTGCTGCTCGTGTAAGGCTTCTCAAGCGCAGGGACAAGCCTTTTCGCTTCTCAGCACAGTGCTGAGATGGGACCGGAGTGTGCCATGCCGAGTGCGATCGACCGCAAGTCCTGATAAGGCCGGCGACAAAGTTGAAGGCTTGTTCCATGACGAAGACAGGTGGTATGCCGCAAACGTCCAAGCATTGCTTCGAGGGTCGTAGGAATCTGCCTTTCCTACGTACACGAGCTAAGGCTCGCGTTAAGTGTGTCAATGATTCCGGCTCCTACACTGTTATTTGGGATGAAGATGGCCGCGAACTCAGCTACATCCTTTCAATTTCGCCGGCGGAGTTCGCAACTTATCAATGTGAGATAGCAGACAGCAATCTGCGTTAGCTCAGTTTGTGTAAGGTGAGGAATACGAGCTTGCGCCGTGCACTTTGCAAGTATTATCTCGTCCACTGCGAGTTTCAGCTTCGCTGGCAGCCGTTTCCTCCAAGGGAAAAGGACTTAAAGCCTTCAAAGCTGCCAACTCCGCTGTCAGACTTGACGTGTGGGCCCAGGGCTGCTTTCCGAGGGCAACCCCCTCTGAGGGCTGCTGAGCTTGCCATCTTCTGCTTTTGCTGGCGAGGCCTCGCCAAAAGCTTACAGGCACAGTGGCAAGGACAGGATATGAGCTCGAGCGCTGAACACGTCGGTCTGGCCTCATGATGGACCAAGCGAGGACGTTTGGTTTCGGAACGTTTGTGGACATCGGTGCTGAGCGAGACGGACAGATGCTGAGCTTGAAAAGTAGCATTTTTCTTGACAGCCTCTTGCGACAACTCTTCAATGTGTCATGCAGAGGTTTGCTGAAGCCTTGGTTCACCTTCAAGGGTGAAGAGCCAAGTTTCAAGCCGGGAGACAAGGTCAAGGCCTGGTCAGAGATTTTTGCTCAGTAGTAGTGGCCCGTCCCCCCCCTTGTTGGCCGCATAGGCACTCTACGATGAGGAGGAGGAGTACTACGCAGCGACAGTCCAGAAGGCGACACTTCCAAGTCCCAAAACAGAGAGAGAGAGACAGAGACAGTCGAGTTTTGGCGCTGACAAGGACAACGGTGATGGTACTTTCGACATAGTATGGGAGGAGGACGATTGCGAGTACACGCAGAGACCTCAAGCTAGCCGAGTTGCTCCCTATCTGCCCCTGACTCTTTGTGCTGGGCCGGCCCAGGGCCGACAAGTCGAAGATGGAGTTAGTTCGCCTCGCAGAGCTGGAGGAGGGAAGCAAGGCTCGCAGCCGTAGACGTGCGCACAGGGCAGCGCCGCAGACACGGGCGCCTCGCATTCTATAGCCCGCTGTCAGCCGAGAAGCATCAAGTCGACATGTCGTCACGACTCAGTAGGTGGCAGTGGCAACCAGTCTCGGAGAACCGATGGGAGTGGATGCCTCCGGAGACAGGTTTGCAGCTCTCCGCATCCCTTGGAAGAGACGACGTCGCCGTTGTCCACTGGCCAGCACTTGGCAGTGTCGAAGTCGACAGGAGTGCTGGGGTAGTTCGATTGCAAGGTCAAACGCTCGGCAAAGTCCGGCGAGTGCCAAACTGGTGGGGGGAAGATGCTAACCTGGCCTCTGGGGTGCTGGTGGCTGCAGAGACGGCTGAAGGTGTGGAGTTCCTTCTTGCTGTGGAGAGCAGGCCTTGGTGGCCCACCCGGCAAGTAGGCCCACTTTGGGGATTCGTCGAAGCGGAGGACCCAAGCCTCACCTTTGCCATGGCGCGGGAGGCAGCCGAAGAGGGCCTCGAGATTCTGGGAAGCCAGGACCAGCTCCTGGGTTATTTACTATAGATCCCTATTCATGGTAACCTAAATCAAAGTTCGTAACCAGAACCAACCCAGGCTCTTAGCCAGCTTGGAGTCTTCAGAAACCTCCTGTCCCGTGTCCTTCTGGCCCTGGGAATCCGACACAGCACGGCTCAAGCCACGGCCGGCAGTTCTGCGAATCTTAGGGGTACTTAGAAATATTTTTCGATCTTTGGCTACTATAAACCCTAAGAAGCAGCTAAACTTATAATTTTTGCTAGGGGTCTAAGTTCAGTATAGGAATGGTGAGCTTGGGGCGCTTGTCTCCGATGCAGAAAGGGGCAGTTCTTGGCAGCTTTAGGAAGCGACGCCGCCACGCCTTAGCTTGGGCCGCTTCCTTGGCTGTCCTGGCACAACCTGCATCACACTTGGAAGTGGAGGAGCTCATCTGGGTGAATTCGCGGTCCTTGCTACAAGAGGTGCAGGCACGCCAGAATCCATAAGTAGAGAGATTGTTCCGAAAAGAAAGGGGAACACGATGCTTGCTTCGCACCTTACCCCACCCAAGAAGCGGCCCTAGATGGGGCCCACCAGCACAACTTCAAACCCCCCACGCGCCTGCTCACGACTGGATGATACTGGAGGCATCTTCCCTCAAGAGGATTTTAGCAACTCCCAAGTTCAAGTCGACAGCTCACCTCTTCGTAGACGCGTGCTTTCCCCAGGCGGGCCAGGTCCCATGGCTTGGCGGGAGCGAGGGTGGTCCCCTGCGCGGATTTGTGGGCGATCTCCTTCGGGAGGCTGGGGCTATCACACAAACAGCTTCCTGAGCGATTCTGTTGCAGCTCTCTGTAGTTGCTTTGGGCCTGACAAGAGCAAAGCGTTTGAAGACTGCACGTACGACGGGACCGTGACGATTATAGCCTGTTAGAGTATATTATAGTCTGTTATAGTTAATTATAGTGTCTTACTGTATATTATAGTCATTGTCACGGCGCCAGGGCCAACGTTGGAAGCGGAGCGCACGCTTTCGAGACTTCTGCACAGGAACTTCGGAGGTGCCCTCTGGTTTGCCATCTTGTCGGTTGTTATCAAGTCTTGTGGGTTTGTGGCACTTTTCTCGCGTGTTTGCAGCTGGATCCATGGGATGAAAGCCTAAGCCAGGGAAGGGTTATGGCCGTGTGTTTTACGACTCAATGATGTTCAATAATGTTCAAAGCATCACTAGTTTATGAATACGAAGCTTCCTGGCCGTCTTCTAAACGTTCCAGGGGACTGGCACAATCGGTGTACATCGCCCTGCAGTGTGATGACTTCCCAGGCGCTGCCTCCAATGCCACACTCGCGCTCACTGGTTTCAAGGCACACTTTCGGCAATTTGCACGTTGACGCCCAAGATGCCGGAGCAGTTGTGTGCGTGTGTGCGCATGAGGCTTGTCACAGAAGCTGGCACTGCTTTCTGCCAAAAGCTAGGCCTGTTTCAGCTTGCCTAGTCGTCGCTTACGTGTAGAGTGCAGTATGTTCGCTTGCTTTTCACAGGCAGAAGCATGGCAGCATCAAGACATCGAGTGCGTGACCAACCTCCACTGCGCAGAAGCGGACAGTGCTTTGAATCCCAGACTTTCAGGACATAGGCCCTTTGGAGGTACATTGTTAGTAGATCCCCTTGCACAGCTGCAAAGTCCAGCGGTGTGCTCGGCTATTGCATGCTATGCACAAGCAACATGTGCCCGGCGGCCGAGAATTGCAAAAGGCCGCTGTCTCCAGAACAGGGTGTGTGACACTGGCGATCAGTCAAATCACAAGGAAGCCGGCGCAGCAGGGGCTTGCTTGCAGCGCATCTGCGAGGTCACGGTGTACGTTGAGTCTGTGAAAACAGACAAGGCAGTCATGACACAGCATTTTTCTTACTTGACCATGTACTCCTCGAGCAATCGGCAGGATGGCCAGCAGAAGCTGTGGCTAGCCACAAGCTTGGTAAAGATCGTTTAGGATTCGACCTTCTGGCCGTGGCCCTAGCATTGCAAGGCCTTGGTCAAGGACAAGATCGGTAGCCAGGGCCCAAAACCGTCCGAGCTTCAGAGTGCTGTTCGGCACTGGGCATCAGAATCGCAGCGATGGTCCCTCTGTGGCTTTGCCAGGATAGTAGACCTGTCGGGCTTCACGGACCTCTCCACGGATCTCTGGCTGAGGGGTCCGCACCCACAGTTCACGAGGAATCTGCTTGCAATAGCTCTTGGCAGAAACTGGCACGCGCCAGGGACCGTCACGAAGATTTTGAATTTTGGGGCCTTTGTTCGAGTCGAGCCTCCGACTGGTGGAGAACCAGCACAAGGCTCAAGTCTTAAGTGGATCTAGCAATCTGGCTGTTCATGTTCTTGACAAACACTGACCCGGAGGTCTGGTCCATGTGAACGAAGTCCGGGACGGTTTCATCAAAAATCTCGAGGAGACTGCGGAGGGGCACATGCCTTAAGGCATCATCGCAAGAAGCCTCAGATCGTACGAAGGAAGAGCTTTCCGTGGATGAAGAAGTGCAGGCAGGTCCTTCCTCTGCCAATCTTAGCGAGTAACCTGCTCCGAGTGACATACTCCAGCACCCTTGCGCACAGGTTCGTGTGACGTATGTTGATGCAAGCGAAGGGGTGTAGGGGCCTCGACCAGAAGACGTGCCACTTCAAGATCCAGAGCATGGCAGTTTCAGCAGAGACTGAAGCTGACGCACTTGCAGTACGGCACCCTGGCTTTTGAGGCTGCAGCTCTCCATGATTGGCAGCTGACCGGGTTGTCACCCTTTGCCTGTCCTCCTGCAGTGCTACGACCATGACGACACAATGGGAACTCTTGATATGTCCGAGGGTGACAGATGCTGCTGTTTTGTAACAGATGCATTCCAGCAAAGATGTGGGCAAGAGCCACAAAACTCCAGAAGCAACTAGCAAAGCTGCGTTTGGCCCGATGATGTTTCACCTTAGAGGTATGCGCGGAAGAAGCTCGTCAGTCCTGCCCTGCTTCATTTCGCTACCGTCCATGCACCAAGGGCACTTGTGGCATCCAAAGTTCCTCAAAGCAACGTTTGCCCCTACCGGCTCAGAGCTTAACTGCTCACACGACACGAAACACTCCCACATCGATCTGGCCGTTTGCCAGTTACCAGCATCCCCACAACTCCACTATTTGAGTAGCACTGAGCACTGGTTGTCTGGACAGCAGGTCAGAAAGCCACCACGAAAGCATCATGGCTCTGCTGAGATGTGGACTCTTTGGCCGTTCACTTAGCCCGCGTGAGAGGATATGCAATGCAATCCGTCCAAAACTCGCGAATGCTAATCAGCACATTGCCTGCAGGAGTCTTAATGCGATTCAGCAGATGCAAAGGCCGACTGTAGCTAACAGCCGATAAGAACTCCAGGTAGAAGGTGCTGCCTGCCTGGTTCGAGTTATTGTGTAGAACATGATACGGTGTTCAGTCAAATGCGCACCGAGGAAATGTCGCCGCAGCTGGAGGCCAGCATGGCTCTGTAGAAGATTAGCTCACATTTGGCTCTCGGAATAAGGTTTCAGCCGTAAAGAACTCTGGCAGTGCTACCGTTTGGAATCGTGAGCCTGTTTTGGGGTGTATGCGCAGAGCGCATTGCAAGACGTTTGTGCCAGGAAGGCTCATAGAGGTGCAGCTAAAGCTGCTCATGCCCGTCGCTGAGAACTTGAAGTCAGAGATATTCCCGCCTGTCCGCATCGACGTTGACTACTTTGCCGCGGGATTCTTCCTGCGTGCTGATGACCTGGAACCGTCATATCTACATTCAAGAACCTGCAAGCTGCACAAAGGCTGGACCTTCAAGCTGTCAGCGATCGGCATTGATTTCTTTGGTTCTTGCTTGGCACCGAGAGCTTTCGGGATGCCGCTTGCCAAGTGCTGTTTGCCAGTAACTCAGTGGTGCACCCTCCGGGACGTTGTTGCAATGATATAGACATATACATAAAAAATAATATATATATATATATATACGTACATACATACATCTATGATACACATGATATACTATCCAAGACGGCGACTGCACGATTAGAGCGAACCTCCACCCTGGAAAGGTCTCAAATCTATGTCTGTCGACGAAGGATCATGACTCACTGCCAGCACAAGACGAGGAATCTAAAGGTCATTCATAGCAGGCAGCTCCAGGAACTATAGGCTGTTTTGAAATGAAAACATCCAGCTTAACGACTGCGTCATTGAATAGTGATCGCTGCTGGAAGGGATAACCTGAAGCGTACCACTCAGCCCACTGACCTGCTGTGCTTAGGCGAACCTAGCAGTGTGCTTTGTCAGCTTTCGTGCGACCCCTGGCATGGGCCGACTGCGAGTGCTCACGGAATCAGAGAGATGCTGAGGCTACCTGAAACAACTTCGGGAAGCTGAAGAAGCTTCGTACCAGGCGAGATGCAGCTCGTTGGTGCTTGCTGCTACAGCGACCGATCGCCGCCAAAGGAAGCAGAATTGGACCTCTCCAAGCTTTATGAAGTGCCCCCAGGACTGACCGTAGCGAAAACAGGCCACAACACAAGTCAGCATCGCCCTGTCTGCCTATGTGGGCCCGAAACCCCGAAGCTCTGAACCCTAACCCCTAAAGCCCTGAACCATCCTAAACCCCTCAAGCCTCTGAGTTTCAGAGGATATGAGAAAACAAAAGCAGAGCCACCGTTTGGTGACCCTTCGGCCGCGGCCTCACAGGCTGGAGCTGCCTCAATGAGTGAAGACAGGTTAATACAAAATGGGTAGTGCTCTAAGTTAAGGTCCCTGTTTTTGGTTCCTTAAAGGGATATATATATAAGGATATCTATAGGGGTTATACAAGGGTACCACAAGGGTAGTGCTCTAAAGTAGGGTCCCATATAGAGCATGGCACCCTTGTGACAGTGACCCTACAAAGGGACCGAACCCGAATAGTAGATATAATGGTGTATGGTACGGTACCAATATATACAATAGTTGCAGTACACAACAGTATATAATCCGTATACATTAGCAAACACGAGCATATCATCTAGTAGCATGTAATATCACATAAAGAACCGACTCACGCATAGTATTATATATCCTTTATATCAATAGATAACATATGATATCATGCAGCAACATATAGTCTCTTATAGCAATATGTAGTTATGCATACGAATAAGTAATATCCTATCAAAATGTATCGCAATATTTTGTAGTGTTACATAATGGTACGAAGTGTGTATTCATGTAGAAGCCTAGGTAACTGTGTATGACAATGTGAAAGAGTATCATCTGGCAGCGTACATTAGCAACTTTCAATACAGAAGAAGTTGCGATCATATAACTGGATATGGAACGAAGTATAGTCACATAGCAGTAGTTTATAAAAATGCAAAATTGTGGGTATATGTATCTATATGTATAACGGTTTGAAGGGATGTATAGTACTACGTCTTGTTGCAAAGTGATAAGAGCAACAGCACTAATATAGTAATACATAGCACAACATACTGGCACATATCAACTTACTGCAAAATTCATAAGATATACTCCTGTGAGCAGAGCATGGTTCGCAAGCAAGGACTTTGCATCAAAAGCGCCTGGGAAAAGTCTCAGAAAGGCTGAGCCCATTCCCGCCACAAGGACAGAGGCACGAGAAGTTGCACTTGAGATCTGCTGGGCTTGGCGTCATCTGGGGGTTGTTGATGCAGGCAGAGAGCACAACCTTGCCATCTAACCCCGAACCGTGGTGCCCTCGTTGCGGAACTCTTGCTTCTGGAGATATCTACAGCTTTGCGAGCCCAGAAGTGGACATTCAGCACATCGTGCGACAGCAGTAAGGCCAAAACCGGCAGCTATGCCAAAACCTCCAGCGACATCTCCACAGAAACCACCCCCACAGAAACAGGCGGGCTTGACTTGCAGCTATTTGGCCGGCAGTTCACATCCTCAGCACAAGAGGCGACAGAACCACCGACTTTGCCGCCACATGAACACCCACTGCAAATGACATCCACATGCCTGCGTCCAAGAAGAAAGACGTACATTGAGTCCGTAGTCCGGTGCCAACATATGAAGACATGTTCAGGTCCCATCTGTGGCGCAAGGAAGGAAAGCCCCCTGCAACAGCCTTGTCTGCCAAAGCTCTTCCGGCTGCAAGAGCTAGAAGTGTTTTGCTGATCCATGCGTCCAGGCTCACCACCAACCTTGACCTTGACGTTCGTTCCAAACTGAGCACAAAAAAGCGATGCTGCTGCCCGGCGAGCGGGATGTCCGATCGAGGCTGCACCTGGAAAGAAGTTTCCAAGTCATTCCTGTCTGAGACTGCTGACGACGGACAACCAAAAGCGTGCTTCAGCTTGTTAGTGTCAGTGCGATGTTGCACACCTATGCCATGCTGCGACAACAGGTTGTCTGATGCCAAAGAGATTTGCATCAATATCGGTATTCCCGGCAGGTTTCTGAAATCAGCCACAGGACGAAGACCCTATGCCGCCAGTGTTAGGCACATCCTGTGGCGGAGTTACCTGCGACAAGCCTGGCACCCACCTCGAAGAGGCAACTGTGCTCTTGGAGCTGTATAGACGAAGACAGAACGATTTCAGACAGCCTTGCGCCTTCAAAGCTGGTCCGTGCTGGGCCTGAACAGGCAAAGCAGTGCACAGCGAGGCGAAGGGCGCTGCAAGTCGGCACAGCGCACAGCCACAGCCGCAGGTCGTCAACACAGCCAAAGTCGTCTCCCAGCGAAGAGGTGACGTGGGAGCCTCGGGCCGGCCTTGCAACTACGGTGCATTTCTTACATACAGGAAGATGGTATAATCTGGTCATTGAATCGAAGAGAAGCTAAGATGATAAGCTCGATGTGTTCACTTTGCAGCATGCATGCTGGTTTAGAACTGCCGGTCTTCAAGCATCGGAACTCAGGTTTGTGAAGAACTGCACGTATGGTTCAACTTGCGACGAGGCTGCTGAGTGACACTGCTTGATTACCGGTTTGTCTCCGCTCGTTGAATCTGCGAGGCGCGACCTACAAGGTTCCCGGCCAATCCTTTCAGCAAAGACCTGAAGGGTGCTGCCATCGCGAGGGGCTTAGTTACAAGATCAGCCACGCTGGGAGTCAGAACAGCCCAACCAGCCTAACTTTGCCATGAATCGACTTGCCATGACTCGCAATCGTAGCAGTGGTTTGGCGATGGAAATAAGAAGTAGATGGCGTGAACGCGCTGCTGCCTCTTGTGCACAAGTCGTGGCAAGTCTGTCGCGCATGCATCGGAGCAGGTCATCCTCGCGCACAACCGGGAAGGAGATTTCAGGTGCTCTTCTGACAAGACAATCTTGTGGAAGCAGTCCACTTGATGGGATTGGCACGGCTGCGAAACCAACATGCATGGGCGAGGAGATGTCTTGAATCACTGTTTGCAATACCAGAGGCAGCGCACCCGAAGTATGTGAGTGTCGGAGTAGAGATGAACAGTAGATGGGTCGCATTTGGGCCGCATCTCAGGTGGCCTTGTTCACTGTGTATATTTCCCTGGATGATCCGGCAGCCTGGACATCTATGACTGCTGCTGCCAAGCAGGCATGACAAGGAACCTCATAAGCTTTTTGAGTCAAGCTGTAGTAACCATACCAGTAGTAGGCACTGCAAGTCGAAGGTCGCAGCTGGCAAAGGTATCAACATCGAGGTGTGGCAGGCCGGCGGCCACCCTGAAGCGCTCGCATCTTCTGTGTGATCCGGTCATGCGACTCTCATGCAGATCGGGCCTCGGGCATTTGATGCTACAACGGTTCTCAACGAGGAAAAGAGTCGCCACACCCGACAGCTGTTGATGCTTTCGAGTTCCGAAGCAGAGGAGACAGACAAGTGGATGAAGACGAACACTGGAAAGATTGCCCACCACTACTGGACCGTGTTTGAGAAGCCAGATACTTAGACATCCCCTGCATTTGCCAAGAATTGCGAAGACACTTGCATGCAATTCCCAGGTCCTTCATGGAGAAAGCACACGATCACGTGATCTTCGTAAAACTCTCAACTTTCTTGGAAAAGTTGGCAGTACAGCTCCTTGTGATGCACAGAGAGAGGTTGAAGAAGACTTGCTTTTCTCCCCGGACTTCTTCGCGCTGTTCCGCAGAATCTTGGCTTCAAGCATACAGTGCATGGCCAGGAGTGCAGTCCTAAACGTGGCCTTCATGGCATGTCCTGATTCTAATATAGTATACTATAATATACTATAGTATAATATACTATAATATAATATACTATAGTATAATATACTATAGTATAATTAGCCCTTTCTCAACACGCAAACAAATCCGAGGCACAGCTGGCCTCTTGGATGAGGCGGCCTTGGGCTCATGGTTCGTGGTCATCCAATCTTTCGGGGTTTTTGGGTTTGGGTGTTTTTCGGCTTCGGGCTTTCATTGTTTTTTGGGGTTTAGGGTTTTGAGCTTGGGGTTGTCCCGATCCTGTTGACAGGACCCAAGTCTCTGGTGCATCGGCGCTTGGAACGATTTCGGCTTCAAGGACTGGGGTCCTGAGTTGTTGCTGCTTGACGCTGGGCGCACAGCTCCAGACTCGAAGACAATCAGCATCCAAATCGATGCCAGAGCAGCCATGGCAGGGCACCGCACTCGATGCCTGCAGCCTGCAGCGCACCTCCTATTTTCCAGGCAGATGGCACTTCGGTTCCGCAGGCTGTTCAAAAACAACTCGAGACTCCTCCAATTTCAGAAGGCTTGGGCTTCATGCTGCTGCGGCGAGCCTGGCTGGAAGTCCGAAAGGTGCGGAAGAGCGCAGACGCAGCGCGAGAATGATGTGACCTTCCGCCTTTCGGCAGGCCTGGCCCCTGGCACCGACCATGGGCCGGCAGCTTATGTCAGCTTCCGCTTAAACTTTCGCGCATGCAGCAGAGAAGGCTGCGACCACACGTGGCCTTGCAGGCTGGGACTACTGGATGCGGGCCGGAGCCTCGCTTCAGAGCGAAAGTCTGGCAAAACGCGCCAAGACCGAAGGTCGCATTCCGAGCCGCCGGCAAAGAATGCATAGTCCCACAGGCTTTGCCCGGGCAAATGCTGTTTAGCTAGCCTGTGCTGAATGTTGATGCGACGGTTGTTTTTTGCATCTGGAGGTGTCAAGAAGTCACCACGCAGCAGCTAAAGGCTCTTCTGTCTCGACAGCTCAGCTCCGAGGTTGTGCAAGTAGATGGACAGACAGTGCTGGAGCTCTGCAAGTGCCCGAAAGTCAGGCCAAGCAAATTCGCTTGTTTGAGCCCGTTGCTGAAGATGCTGCTGATGTTCTTGCTTTGCTGCGGTGTTTGTCTGCCAACCTCAAAAACTTCTCATTCGGACGGCTCTGAGGTCCATGGCCTTTTCCGACGTGCCTTCGACATGCGATGTTTCCATCTCAGATTACTTCATCTTGCCGACTGTCGACGAAGCCTTACCACAACCTTGGGATGATGAGCTCCCTTGCTCGATGTTCACCTCCCGGCTCAATCGCATTCTCAGACGCTCCGTTTACAGGAGACCCTTCAAGTCTAAGCAGAAATCTGGCAAAGTTGGGATGGCATTGATGTTATTCGGGAGAGCACGAGATCCTGCAGCCGTTGTTGGGGAAACCATCTACATGCGCCTGTGCTGGAAAGTTGTAGGCTGGCCGGCTACTTGTTTCTGGTAGGCCATCGGATCCATTGGGATCTTGCGTGTGTGTGTGGGGGGGCCCTTGTTGAGTCTAAGTCTAAGAGGATCTTACCAATAATTCTCGTGAGCTTGAACAGTAGTCCACCAGATAAAGGGTTCTGAACAGGATAGTAGCACCCATCTTTCTAGTTCTGAACGCAGTAGCACGTCAGAAGAAAGAGTCAGCATCCTGTCTTGGTAGGGATGGAGCAACATGCGAGATGGGCACTGTTATGTTCGTTGCCGGCACCCGAACCACCGTCAACAGTAGCGTGGGCCATGGGCGATGTTGGCGATGCAAGGCCCGGGATTGATATTGTGACAGATCTAGCAAGTGTCCACAGTTCGATATCCCAGGTGCAAACGTTGCTCGAGACATGTGCGCATGCATGAGAAGACCCGAACGCATAAAGCAAACACACATGCAGGGTCTGCCGTCCCGAATATCACCAGTTCGCAGGATGATGCAAGTTTACCTCTCAGCGCTGCGCTTTTAAGCGAGTTTCGATAGCCTCGTACGCAACTGCCCTGCCATGGAAGCCAGCAGCATAGCTTGGGATTTTCCCAGCTTCCTTTGGCAGAATCTGGATGCCATCGGCTTTCTTTCAGCACCTTGGAGCTATCTGGCCTCTGAGAGATTCAAAAACCCCTAAACCCTAAACCCTAAGGTTCTCTCGATCCTGGTCTTCACTGGGCTTCCCAGCTGCAGTGACTCCGTGGTTTGGAGAAGTGTGGCTGGCGAGCTGGATGCTCTGAGGCTACTTGAGTGTTTCCAGCAGCGCTCTCAAGCGAAAGAAAACTCTCAGCTGGACGAATCGCAGCTCCCGCTGATATCCCTGAGCTCTTTGACACTTGGCTTCCTTCTGTAGGCGATCAGGAGCTAGCTGTGCAAGCATACGCATACTGACGAGGAGTCTCTATGATGGCAAGCAGTCTCCGATGACCTACTGCTGCGTTAGAGGTCGTTACCTGGCTCGTTGGTAGCACTTGTTAATCTTTCCTAGTTGAATGCTGTGAGACTTCGCAACAGTCTCCACGGCAGACCCACTCAGGTGTGTATGATGTCTCCAGCTCTCCGAACTTCCAGCCGGGTGCTTCATACAGCTTCCTGGCTGGGGCCGATGCCACAGTCGCACTTGCAAAGATGCGGCCCAGTCGCAAAGCGAAGAATGACAAAGCACTGCTCTGTCATGTTGTCCACACATACTGGCCGAGGTTGGTTCCGCATCACTAACAGATACCAAGGTACTAGAAGGGCAGGCGTTGGTTCTTTGGCAACCAGCTACCTCCGCACGTCAGGTCATACGACAAGTCGCTGGTCAATAGCATGGACTTCAAGGAGCTGTGCCCCGACGAGTGGAAGGCCGGACTAGGAGAGCCTACCTCTCCATATTATTTCGTGTTAGAAGCCCTACACTCCTACACCCTGAAACCCTTAAGATCCCGAAGAGCCGCCCTACACTTCTACACCCTGAAGCCTAAAAGATCCCTTATAGAGCCCTAAAGCCTTAAACCCTCAGATGTTTTGAAATCCTCGAAAGCTTCAGGCTCTCGAGGGCTGGGTCGGCTATATGGATGGCAAGTACTCCTGCGTGGCTCGACTTCAGGACCCCCTTAGGGTTTAGGGTTTCGGGTTGAAGGGTCCGCTGTACCCATGTAGGATATACTTGGGGCCTAAAGTACCGAAATAAAGACCTTGGGATTAGAGGGGGGATCCAGAGCCTTGTCGCTGCGGGCAGGAATATGTTGAGTATGCCGGCATATCGTGAGAAGGATCGACTGAGACCATAGCGCTTGTCTGTGGGATGGTGCAGCTAGCGAAAGCACGGGCTGCCCCTTCACAAAAGAGAGGCACCTGGCTTTCGTTCTTAGGTACATCAACCTGCCTTTGTTAGACCATTGACTGCAGGCATTGTGCATGGAGTGTGCTAGACTCGACTTTGTTCCATCAAGTCGTAGGCAGTCAGGGAATTATGCATTTTCGGAGCAGTCTGAGCCAGCAGTGCTACGACAAAGCTCAGCAACTGCCCATTCGCCGCGGGGAAAGCTACGAAGTAGCACTGCCTGTGGTGGAAGGACATCTACGCTGACTCCTGTCCTCGGAAAACTACCCTTCGACAGGGGTTGGTATACATGGGTAGTTGTCAAAATTATGGTCCCTTTTGGGACTAAATAATAGGTGCCGTATATAAGGACCCAAAAAGGGACCATAATTTTGACAACCACCCACATGGGTTACCAGGCGACCTGTTTTCGCTCTCTCTCTCTCTCTCTCTATCGGTCTCCCAGTGTTCCTTCGGATTCTCGAATACCGAAGGCTTTGGGCCGAGGCCAAGGCTACACTCCGCTTTCGCTTCTCCGATGGATACTGCCAAGAGGCGCAAACTGCGCTTTTTCGTGGCTTGCTCTGTGGGCTTCTTGAGCCTATGCCTCCGTACAAGGAGTCCCCTTGTCTTCTCGCAGACCCTGCCAGCCAGAGTCGTCAGCCACACGAAGATGCAAGTCCATTCACCTTGGAGCAAAGAATTTGAGGCCAATTGGCAGGTGCCTCCTGAGGCATTGTCCGGAAGCCTCCTTCGACAGGATGGAAACTATGTAGCAGCGCTTGAATGGGCGTCTCAATCAGACTGTGATGCCTGGTTGGGACAGCCTGGCATGGAGCAAACCCGGCACAGCACCGTCCAGTACGTAGTCTGCGGTGCCGCACCTTCCGCTTCAAAGGAGCCGAGCGCTCCTCAGAAGGCATCCGCTCGTGATCTCATGGACAATGCTTTGGGAGGGGGCATCCGGAGCAGGGCTGACTTCGAAGCACTGCAAGCTCCTGAGGTAGATCCATCTGTTCTTTTCGCGATATCAGCAGGTGATGATGTAGACATCGATGAGTCCGATGAAGTTTTGATCTCCGGAGGGGATCCGAGCTTTCTGAACGACGACAAGTGGTCGAGCAGCTCGCAAGTCACAGAAAAGCAGCAAAAGACCCCGCTGGATTTGGCGCACAGTACCGAAGACGAAGACGAGGACGATGAAGAAGATGTGCTCTTTCACGGAGGAGACCCGACATTCTTGGATGACACGCTTTGGGGCGACCAAGCTGACAAGAAAGTTGAGGAATGGGATGGAAGAGAAGATGACACAGCACACTTGTTTGATTGACATGTGATGTGACATGATGTGCTTGCTTGGAGGCTCTTTTGCCCAGCACGCCTCGCTATCAAACAACTGGGGCCTGCCACTCTGCAGACCTCGGTTGGCAAGCAAGGCAATGTCTTGCTACATGTCTATCGCGAGCATTCCTTGACTGGGAGTTCAATGTTCCAGAAAACTCCGCGCTACAAGCACCCTTCAAGCTTCGAAAATCGAGGCTTGACCAAAGCCTAGCTGCTTAGTTCATGCACAGCGGGTGCTTTCCCGAAAGGGACCTTGGGATCCGATTTGACAAGTCGGTTCACGAGAAAGAAGCTTGTCAGTGTCGTCTGCCGAAACTCTAGTTGGAAGGAGATAAACAGGGTTGCCAGCAAGACGGAAGGACCGGCGGGGAATTTGCCGATATACTACAACCCGTCCTACCCAACACACTTGCGCAAGCCAACCGACCCGGCTTTCTGTTCGCCCTCCTCACTGTCTGGCACTGAGCCCCAGCACCCTCGGAAGGTGCTGTTGCATATGGCCGGCTGCTTGTGTAGCCAATGAGCCGCATGGAGGCGGCGCACCACGATTTCAGGTTCCAGCACACACGAGTTTTCGATACTTAAACATGCGTACATACGCACATACCTAGATATACATATATGTATATAAGCATGTATTTCTATATGGTGCCCCCCCCCCCCCATGGATCCACCTTTTTCGCCTTTCAAGTACGTGACGTCGAGCACGATCGAGAGCATTCGTACACCATCTTGACGCGCATCATGAGCATAAGTTTTTTTGGGACAGTACAGCATTTTTGCAGCAAAGGATTGGGATTTTTGGGACAGTACAGCACTTTTGCAAAAAAAATAACAAAAACACTGTACTGTCCCAAAAAAACCAATCTTTTTTTTGCAAAAGTGCTGTACTGTCAAAAAAAACAAAAAAAACAATCTTTTCCAGTCTTGAACAAGCTACCGACTACAGGCCTTCCAAAAGATTGGTTTTTTGGGGACAGTACAGCATTTTT